>VDFB02072849.1:219378-382690 GCA_007258455.2 Sequoia sempervirens
GGGGATGAATTGGGCATTAAGTATTGTGTGTGTGTGGATAAATGTGCAAACCATTTTATGTAAGTTAGAATAAATAAATAAAAATTGATAAGGAAAATTCTAAGGGACTCACATAGTGTAGTAGTTGAGTACTTAGTTGTAATTATCTAACCCAAATAAAGTTGTAAAGTACTAAATTGTCAATAATTAACAGTTATAGATAGGTCAAGCAATTATTTAACTAATGACATTCAACTTTTTAAAGAAACTCAATCTAAACATGGTCCCTTGATTTAAGCAAATAAGGTGAATGAATTGAGCCACATATTAGTGTAATTAACAAGGGCTATGGTGAGAATCTAGCCTTTTGAATTCAATTTTCTTAAGTGTTAGAAAAGGTATAATTGAGTTCTTGAAGTATGGGCTTTGCTTAAAATGCATGAATAGTTTAATAGGACATCATGATGTGTAGTATTAAAGAAACATTATTTTGTTGACTTCCTAAGACCATAATTCTTAAATACAATAATAATGTAATTTCTTAAGAGTCGTGGGTGTTTAGGAAGCAACATATTTTCTTATAGAAATCATAGTATGAATAAAGGATGGAACATCATGACTATATTTGGAAACATGTAACTAGCCAAAAAATAAAGAGTTATATGGACCACAAAAGAGATTAATGTGTTAAAGGTCATAATTAAATGAGTTTAAATCTCTTAACCCTTGATTTTATCAAATAAAATTAACAAGAGTGAAAGAATAGGAAACCTCTTGACCTTGTTTTATGTGCAATTTGAGCACCCCATACATTTAGGATTTAAAATATTGTCAAAGATTAAAATTAAAACTTTAAGGTGTAGATTGTTGGACCTAAGTCTAAGGACTTGTTCATGATTGGGTAATAGGTTCAAGATACTCATGAGCTACTACTTTGCATGCCCTATACCATGGTACATTCCTAGGTCTTTCTTATTACTCAAACATCTTAATTTACACATAGTGTATAAGGACATAATTCCTATTCTTATGAATTAACAAAGGAATCACTTTATGGATGGTAGGAGAAATTTCATGTATGATGATATCAACTTATAATCAAAACCTTGCATTGTATAGTAAATCCAATTTATGAAAAGGGTTAAAAATAGATTCTACCTTGAATTAAATGATTAAAACTTAAAGTATTTAAAAACTTTTGCAAATAAATGGAAACCTAGTAAACCTAATAGAGTTATAACAACAACCAAACTCTTACGTCTCATTGGTTAAAGTTTAAATAACATACAAAATAACTCGATTTCTATAATTCAAGCCCAAGGTGAATGCATAGAAGGATTCAATTAAGATATGATCATGAGGATCAATAGATGTGGTGTTTAAATTATTTCCTATAACACATATATAATTTTTTTTTGAAGAAACCTTATCAAAATATGAAATTGGTGTAAAACATTGCCTAGGAAGTAGTCATGTATACAATTAGGTGTTGACCTTGAAGGTTGTGGATGTCACAAAAATTGAATAGTCAATTGTGGAATTTATAAATTGAGTAATGAATTATGTGTGATTCACAAGGCAATAAGTGATTGGAAAGTTAATCTGTATAGATAAGAGGCACTAAGTAGAATTGTAACACTTTCAACTAATGTTTTACATTCTAAACCATTGACTATACCCACTCCTTAAGGGAAAATCATATACACCTGAATGTAAAGGAGAAAACTTAAAGGTACATAAAACTTCCTAGACTTTTACTCATTGTACATCTTTATGAGGTTAGACGAAACTATGATTATAAAAATGGTGATTAAAACATGTGAATAAATGGTACAACCATAGATAGCAAAATACAAGATTTGTAAAAGGATATTAATGAGTTGTGAGAATTACTATTTTATGATTTATTATGTGCTTTATGAATTGAGTGTGCTTTCCTTTCTCATATTACAATGCTTCAAACAAAAATAGTTGACTATCTTCCTTATTAAGTAAGAAACCTTCTCTTGCATGTTGTGAAGATTATAATGGAATTACCCATATTGATATGTTAGTGAATATAATAAACATGGTTGAATGAAAGAGGAAGAATGGTATGGATAAATATAGAAAAATTAATCTTGATCATATATGTAAAACACTTAGTAAGATGGGAAGTGTGGTGTACCATGTATTGTTAAATTATAGGAAAATGGAGTAATATATATAAGTTGCATTTTCGTATCATCTAGTGATTTCTTTTATGTATGAAAAGTGATTAGATATTTACAAAATTAAGAAGAAAAGTGAATATTGTTTAAGGAAAATGAAGTGTATGTAAGTAAATTGATTTTGTCCTACAATATGGTGAATTTCATAAAGTGTATTATGTTATGACATGTGAAGCAAAAAGAACCAAAGTGTATTATGTTATGACATGTGAAGTCCAAAAAAAAAAAAAAGTGTATTATGTTATGACATGTGAAGTGAAAGCCAGTAAATTTTTTGTTCCCCAAGTGCGAGATACAGGGTATTCGACTTGGGATAAGGGTGAGTGGATGTCAAGCATGATCCCTTATGTGTACCCTTTGTGTAAGCTAGCTAGTTGCGAGTTCAAATAAATGTGTTAAGTGTGTAAGTGTGTCTATTAAATGAAATGTGATGTATCCCTTTGTGTTAGTCTTATTTGTATGTTAAATGTGTACCCCTAGTGTATGGTTCCCCCCCTTATGGGAGTGCGATGCTAGCTAGTGTAAATAGGGGTTGAGAGTCACATGTTCTCCCATCAAGAAATTATGAGCTCAGGGCGTTGTCCCTAATCTTGGCAAAGGATCTATGTCAAGTCATTGTAATCCTCCCATGGACGTTGATCGTGGCCTACTCCCCCACATATTAGAGTCACACTCATTGGTTCACAGTACAAACCTACTCCTTGATGCTTATAACCCATGGGTAAAGGATGGAATTATGTGGACCATATAGATTACAGATTTTGGATATTTCAACAATGCTAGATATTGGTACTATGTGAAAATTTTCACCTTGATTTTGTGTGTAATCATATTTATGTGGTCAGGGACCACCAGTTCTGTAACACCCCTCCATTTTGTTCTTTTGATCGAACAGTGTTTGTTATGTATGTTTTGCTTTGTTAGCACATTGGTTATAACTTGGTTACTTTTGACTGCTAATTGTTAAGCGATGTAAATATTATATTTTGATGTGATGGTACTTCAATCAGATGATATTACTATTTCATGTTATGGATTAAATTATCATGTATGTGAATTATTGATGCTTTATGCTTTGATTATACCATTGATGATTAGAGGCATCAGTTAGCGATATTGTATTGGTGAAGGGGACGGGATCACATCACTCGCATACGAGTGCCCTGTGATTCTGCGATTACCTCTTCACGGTGTGTTTTAATATTTATATATATATGCATGTTCGACACTCGTATTGTGTGCAGGATGCAGGTATAGGACATTGACCCCACCTGATTCCACAGGTCTGAGCATGTCCCTTGTTCAACAGAAAACGATTGGGAGATAGTAGCTTGGTTTTTTGTGTCGTGACATCACCTTAGCCATAATGTGTCGTTGGGTTGTCAGTTGGGATAAGTTATTTTCCTTGTCATCTCGTCTCTCCTTGCTTGCGTGATTAAATTTCCTAGTGAAATGGTGTTTGCTTTATTTAAATTTATTGCCAAAATGCATAAAGGAGTGCTTGTTATTTAATTAGTTAATTTAATTCAATCAATAAATTAATCTAATCATGGATTAGATTTATTTATTGATTAAGTAAATTAAATTAATTATGTTAGTATTATTAAATTTGAGGCAAAAAAAATAAAATAAATAGATGGAAAATTGACTTGCATTCCTCTTGTAATAAAATAAATTAAAAATGTTTTTTTTTTAAATGTAATTGTTAGATTCAATTTTGTGAAAGAAAGGGAATTTAATTATCATTGTGGTGCAAATAGAATTTTGTTTAAATAAATATTATGCATTTGAAGTGGGAAAATGAAAATTGTTTATTAAATTTCAAAAAAAAGAAAATATCCAAAATATCCAAAATAGCAATAAATTTTGGTGGGTGAACTAAAATTAGGGGTTTGACAATTTGGAGAAAAAAAATTTGCATAAGGTAATTGTGATTTTCTTTGAAATGGTAATTGGTAATTTTGGAGAGAAAACTTGCATTGAAAATTCTTGGAAGACATTGGGAAGAGGAGATTGAATTTTTTTTTGGTGAAGCTGAATTGAAAAAGGAAAAGGAAAATCTCCATTGAAGGATTTGAAGCTTGGAGAAAACATAAGGTGCAATTTTTTTAAAATCTTGTGCAAATCTTATTTGAAAATCTTGTTTTTTTTTTTTGAAATGGTTCAAACTGTTTGAGGAATTTAAATTTTGAATCAGAGGAAAACCCATCAAAAATCTCCATTTAAACTTGAACTGAAATTCTCAAAAATGTTGTGGAAACAAAGAGATTCAAATTTCATTATCAAACTTGCAACAGAAAATTGAAACAAAACACGGTGAATTCAAATGGAAATCTTCAAATGGCTGGAATAAATCATTTGATTTCAATGTTCTTTGTAAATTTTATAAAATAAAACTTCATATGGTTTTTTTTTTATTATATTCCATTTTCTTCCTTTGATTTTGAATTGGAGTAAATGGAAATGATTCTGCTTTAAAAGAATGAATTGGCGACTTTTATTATTTAGTTTCCTTTATGATTTTATTTTCTCTCAGGTGAATAGAGCAAGAACAAGGTTTGTCTTTTTATGTTTCCCATCCAAAACCGGGTTGAATTTGAATGTGAAAATAAGATATTAAATAATGATTTTTTTATTACTATTATTGTGGGGAAGGGAGTAATCAGTGGGTCGGGCCCAATCACCTCTCGGGCGTGCCGCCTCCTCCCCATCGCGGTCAGGAGGTGTCATTGTTGAGCTGCTACGCACTACAGCTATGTCCCGCCTTTCCCTTGGATATTCACAGGCCCCTTGATATTTCAATTGTTGTTTTATTTTATATATATTACAATATATATATATTATAATATATGTTATATTATAATATATGTTATTATATATATTATAATATATTTCATAATATATCATTTGTTTTATTATATATATATTTTTGTTTTGTTATATGAAAAAAAAATATATAATGTAATATATATATATTTATATATATAATATTTAATTATTATATATATATATATCATATATATTATATGTATATATATTTAATTTAAATAAATATTAATAGCATGATTTGATGTGGGATTTAAAATATTGAGGTAAAAGTTAAAAATAATGATATTTAAAATATCATTGTTATAAGTTTTTTTTTTAAATGAGAAATCGAGATTGCATTTAAACGATTTAATTGTAAAAGGATTTTTTTTTATCACTATGAAAAATTGCATTATGATTAAATGATTAAGTCTAGATTAAGAAAAGATTCCCAACGTGTTAGACCTCTCTTATGTGATTGTGCAAGAACATAGTTTATTTAATTTGATTAAGTGCACTAATGCGATGAATGATTGGATTTACGAAATCCTAATGTAGAATACCTTTTATTGTTTGCAAGCTTCCTTTCATCGTGGGGCATTCATTCTTGTTGGGATTTGAATCATATTTGTGTTCTAGTTTGAATCGCTCTCTTTATTTTGTTGTCAGTTGCTTTCCACCTCAACCATGTCTTGGGTAGTGCATACATACGGTGTCCTCCTATGTTGTACCGGGTTATCATGAATGAGCCAAAGACTTCATGTCATGTTTAGGGATTCATTACCCCTAGGGTTGCACTCCTTATAAGTGGAGTATCCTTTGGTTGTGGTATGTCTCCACGTCGTTCCTGTACGTTCCATTAAAGGCCCACACAAAGTGGTGCCGTAAGATTCACGTAATT
Organism: Sequoia sempervirens; assembly: GCA_007258455.2. Lineage (NCBI taxonomy): Eukaryota > Viridiplantae > Streptophyta > Pinopsida > Cupressales > Cupressaceae > Sequoia > Sequoia sempervirens. Next base: position 225,277 of record VDFB02072849.1, read on the forward strand.
AGTTAATTTAGTGAAAACTTAAATCACTCGATTAGTGTAGGTGGTAACATCATTTAAAAAAATTAATTTTTGCTCTAGCTCATGGACTAAAGTGCTTGTATAGACTTGGATGAGGTGAGAAGGCCTCGAATGGCAAGATCATTATCTTATCCCTTCGAAAGATAACGGTTTCCACATTGGTTTGCATGTGGGGCCGAGAGTCGTTAGAGGTTACCAGGATATCCCAAGATGGGGGCCATGACCTAGGAAGACTTGCCAGGATATCCCATGCAACATTGTGATGACACTTCTCCTAAGTCAACATTATGTTTGTATTCGTGATGTGATCATTTTATTAAATCTGGAAGTATTGTAACCCTTATGTCATGTGATGTCATGTTCGTATCTTTTTCAGTTGAGTCATGTTGCCTATGTTTAGAGGTTGTTTGTCTTGACCTTGAAACCTTTTGTTACTATCTCCTAGCACGGGTGGTGAGCCTTCTGTGGGTATCACGCCGCCTGTATTAAGGTGGAACGTGCACCATACTCCGTTGTTTTGGCATTGGCTTATGTGGAAGAGACTTTCGTGTTGGAGAGCTCGTGGGATCAAGTTGCTACCTTGGATTCATTTATGATAGTTGATCTTGTATTTTATTTACCCTCATTGTTATCGAGGTGGAAATTGTAATAAGCAATCATGTTATTGTTTTACCTAAATTTTGGGAATGAGTGATGTAATTGTAATTGTATAACTTCTGTTATTGGTAACCGTGAGGGATCTCATGGTCTTAATGAAATCTCATGTATGGAATGTATGTGCCTTAATTAGTTAAGTGAATGTCGTTATGCTTCATTTCATGCATTTTGTTTAATTTGTGATTTAATTAATCTTTGTCTCGTAACCTTAGGGGATTGTTGGTGTTGTGTTGTGATCATTCATGTATTTGTATTTAAAAAAAAAAAAAAAATTTGCATTTGTTTAGTAGTTTGCAACTTCCCCTAGGTTGCGCGCATGGGCATTACAAGTTATTCATATTTATGTGGCTGACCACCCACTATTCATATTTATGTGGTCAGGGACCACCAGTTATTGCATGCTACAATACTTATGATGTGGTTAGAGAACCACCATTCCCCTCCTCCCCTTAGGTGGCTTATCAAGTCACATGGTGCTTGTAATGTGCAAATTTTATTGTTGAAATATGAATTATTTGTAATTATTGATTGATGTTTTATTTTATTATGCGCCAGCAATGTGTAATTTTACATTTATTTTATTAGGCTATTCAACCATTTGAAGATTGTTATAGTCTGAGTTGCCTCAAGGACTTATTTAATTTCATTTTTGAATTAAGATTGGAATGTTGAAATGTACCTACAATTGATCTTTATTTGGTTTTTCTCTTGATTTTATAATTTTCTGTTTTATTGAAACATTGGTTTATGATCTTATGATTTCTTGGTTTGAGGCTTTCTTAATGTTTTCTAACTGCTGGTAAGTGTTGTGTAATGTGACATATGTAAACTGCCATATTCAAATTTCCGGCAGTTGTGGCGGGAGTAGATGCTTCGGAAATGCAGGAATTATTCTAAAGGGGTCGCCGGGGACCGGTATGATGGTCATATTAACCATTCTTCCCCTAGATCTTTACTGATCTTGTTGTACCTTCCTTTTGGAGGATAACCCCCTTAAAAAAACAAAGGGAAGGTACTAGGAAATGTATGGAGGGGTCCTTAGAGAAAGGCCTCAAAAACATATTTCCTAATGGCTATGGTATCGAAGAATATCCATCCTTGTAAACCCCATTGAACCTTGTAACGTGAATTATGTAATTTTTGTGATGTATGGATAAATTTGTAATTAAATAACATGTGAAAAGACTTGACTGCTATGTGAGAAAGAAAGTGACAAGCAAAATTGGGAATATCATTATTCTAGAGAAATGATTGATATTGGAAAGAAAATATGTTTGAAAAAATCATGAGTGATGTTTATGATGCAAAAAGGGAACCTTGAAGGGTGGATAAGGAAACCTTGAAGGGTGGATAAGGATGTTATTGTGTTTTGGATACATTTTGGTGTAATTGTTAATAAAAAAATGTTAATTACATAGATAATTACTAGTATTTATTACATTGTGAGTATATTGATTAAATGTTCTATGGTGAGAAATTTTGTTTTAATTATTTAGAGGTTTGATGCATGGAAGGGATGTCTCTAATATGTGCTTATAGTTAAATATTTTGAATCACTTCATCATGAAAGTAAAGTAATTGGTATGTTTAATAGATTATGTACATTACTATATGAAGGTTATGTTTCCAAACCTTAACGAATTCTAGGAGGAAGTCTAAATCAAGGGGAGGGGGATGTAAGGCCCCACCTTGCATGTGATTAGTAAAGCCCTAATATGTTTTATGTGATCCTAAATAGATGGTAAGATGTGTTATGGATGACAAATAGTGTTATTATTTGATAATATTCTTGCTTATGCTACCATGAATGTAAGACCCCATTTCATATCCCCCATTTTATTTCAATCAAACAAGTAGTTAGATGATAATTATGATGAAATGAATGATACAAATATTTTTAGGATTCATGGGAATTAACCTCAATTTAATTATGATAGATGGACATGTGAATTGTTGGATATAACTTGAAAGTGATGGGTTATTTGTCATATTAAATTTTGATAAATGGTTCATCGTTAATGTTATAGGAGTTTAAAATGAATTACTAAGGTGGTAAACAAAATGATGGAGTGACTATTTCATTGACTATATTCTTGTATTGGAGTAAGTGTGTATTTCCTTTGATTATAATGAAAATTGAATCATTAGGTTCATGTGATGTATTAATGAGTAAATAGTTCACGAGTGAAAATTATGTGAATTGGATTAGCTAATAATATGAAGAGATGTATGATCTAATCATGCTGACCTTGGTAATGTGCAAGAATCAAATATGCAAATACGAGGATAGATAAATGTTGGAATCAAATCAAATACATCTTTCAGAAGTTCTAAGTGTAGCCCTATTTTACTTAGAAGGACCGTTTGAGGTTTTATTATTGGCTGGGTGATTGAGTAGAATCCAATTGTAGGACATGTGATGTGAGTTTGGTTGGGGTTGGAACCCTTGGTTAAGATAGAAATTCGTATGGATTTTTGTGTGGGTTTTAAAAAGGGATTATTGAATCACTTTGTGAATAAGAATAGACCCTCAGGACCTACCGTATGGTTTAAGTAATATGAACTTGTCTTTGGGAGCAAAAGACCCTCAAAAAGTCCACATTCAAGGACAAATTCAAAAGTGTTGGGACTTGGGAAGAGTGACTTGTCACTCTCAACCTTCTACTCCCCAACAGTTCTTGGAATTGGCACAAGACTCACACATGTGTGAGCACTCGTGGGAAAGAGTGTAGGTTTGGAGGACCCTATATATCTAAAGAAGATGGAAGATTTGGGCATTGCCCACTTCTCCTCTTGGAGAACTTGAGTGAAGAAGGTAGAAAGAATGAGAAAAAGAGAGGAGTCCATCTCTTTGGCAAGATATTGATGAAAATGGCTTGGTTTGGAGAGGAAAGATGGATACAAGATTTCAGTCCCTCCACCTAAAAGAAAAGATAAGTTCTTTCTTGTCCATTTGCCCTTGTTTCTTGGTAGTAAGGAGTTGACCTATTGTATGGATCATGCTTGAAAACATAAAGTAGAGAACATAGATGCATGTAAGTTGTGCTATGTTAGTTTTATTCCTTTGTAAAAATGAGAAAATACTTCACTGATCATTGTGGGGCTAAAAGAATTCCTTGCTCGGGGGTATGGCTAGAGCCCACGAGGCTCCATGACGCCATTATGGTAGGGTGAAGAGCAAGCTTGCATTCTTTGGCATAATTATTCATTTTATTTTAGTTTGAAGTATTATTGTAAAATGAAAGTATCTTGTTGAAATGGATAAAGGAGTATGAAAAAGAGCAAGCCTTATTCTTGTGTGTATTTTTTGTTGTACTCCTAAATATTGTGTAATATTGAAGAAATTTTATTTTGTTGAATTGAAGAAAAGAAAGAAAATAGGTAGTGAAGTAAGTTCTTACTTATTAGCATGTTTCTCCCTACATCTCTTAGTCTTGATTTTTTTAAAGAAATTATTGGAGTCAATGATTATTTGGTATCATACATTATGTAAGCTAAATAAATGATATTGTTGTAACGCTAGGATAGTTTGAAGGAAAATATATTTATTCCTTTTCAATAAAGAAAAATACATATATATACATATAAATAAAGTTATGAGAACATAAGTTCAAAACTTTAAAGAAAATGGGATGTATTCTTTTTATTTTGTTGACCAAACCAAAATATATCTATTCTTCAAATAAATAATACCTATAGTTAAGTGATGCAAATAAATAAATAAATAAATAAATTCCTAGGCTATAATGTCTAATGTTAAAAATGATGTTATTAATACTTTATGCCTTGACTTTTTATTTTCAGCATACTTGTGAAAATACAATTAGATTATAAAATGTATTTGAAAGCGGTAAAGCCTCTGTTCTCTAATTTTCTCTAATTTACCACGGTAACAACAAAGAACTCTTATATGGTGAAATTTGTATACCACTCTTTCGATTTTATCTCTGTAATAATAGAGGATATATATATATATATATATATATATATATATATATATATATATATATATATATATATATATATATATATAATGGGTAAATAAACAAATAAGCCGGTAAAATGTTTAACCCGTTGTTATTGAATCTAAACCATCATCTACAGATATAGTCGTTAAATAAAATTTGAAATGCATCTAAATGTATGGAAACAAAAAAAAAAAATTACGAATCTACATCTATTCATCTTATCTAATACATATACTATGTAATGAAAATATTTTATTTAAATATACAAATTTATAGAAAAGAAAAATATATATTTACATATAAATTTAAATAGAATAGAATAAAATAAAAACAGTGGTGCTAGGTAGGGCACGACCCTCCCAAACCCTAGCCATGGCTGGGGAGGGAGGCACCACCCCCTCCCAGCAAGGGCACAACCCATGTGGTGTTGCTTAGCCGCCCCTGTGGCATTTGGGGGCACTCACCTTAAATATTGTCAATTTTTTTAGGCAAAAAAAGGTTAATCGGATAAAATAATAAAGTATATATACATAATAATAATAATAAAAAAAAAAACACAGAGATCTCTGCAAACTCCATACAAACTCGGTCCAGTATCCTTGATAAAATAAATTATACTTTCCATTCTGCAGCAGCTCAAATTTTCATCCAACCTAGTTTCAGGAGGAGATAAACCTGTATGCCCTATTTTGAACACCGTCGTCTTGGCTTCACACACCCCTTCCAAATAAGAAAATAGCTTCAATAGATAAAAAAAGAAGAAGAGAGGAGGTAAGTTAGGGCAGTAAATAGAGTGGAGATAATGTTTTGACCTAAAGTCGCACGTGAAGATTATAAAAATGGAGTTGAGTTTCTTGCATTTTGGAATAAAGTCTGGGGCTTCAAAAGAGCTACTCACCTCACTTTTGTTCTCGCAGCAAGTTAAATTGAAATAAATTTTAACCCTATAAAGAAGAATTAATGACTGTTGCTTATAAAATTAATGAGTGATATTAATATAAATACATTTAGTTATGTTTTGGTTAAAGCTATATGGAGTTATAATGGGGGAAAAATAATTACTATTGTTATGGGACAAGAAAAGAAGGAAAACTAAATGTAAAATCATGTTAGTGTTAATATAAGATAAATCCGCTATCAACAATCTAATTATTATGGGCAAAATAAAATAATGATGATGTTAATAAATGATGATAATGTTAAAAAAATAAAAATAAATTATTATCAAGAATAATAATAATAAAAAAAAAATTTAACATTTCATATTAATAGTAATAAACTTTAAATTAAATAATAGAAAATACCAATACTAATATTACCTGCAAGGTAAAATAGCAATTTTGAGAGTAAATGTCTTTTACAATAGTAAATTTTTTTTAACATCATGAAATTTCACTTACCGAGTAGAGAGAGATTATAGTAAAGTTCAAATATAATTTAAATATAAAATTATTGTAACGTGAAAATATAAATATATTAATTGTTTATTGGTATTATAACATAATAATAGGAATTGAAGTAAAAGGTGACATTAAGATTAAAAAAAAAAATTAATATAGAAGGTAATATCAATTTAAACTATTGAAAACAAGGAGATATTAAAATTATATCCATAGTGCTATGATAAAACATTTTGTTATGAGTAAAATAATAGTAGTAATAAATTTATTGAATTATTATTTTATTGAATAGGGAAGTATAATATTGGGATAAAAGTCATGATAACGTGATTAAATAGTTATAACATTATTATGGTAAATGGGAGAATAAATATTATTAAGATATAACATCTAATTATATAAATAAATAGAAAAAAAATAAACAATGTTAATATTGGGGTGAAGTAGGTGAGAACATTTCTAATACAAATGTGAGATGGATGATTGTTTATTAAATAACAATATTGTTATGAATAGGGTTTGAAGCACATGACAATAATATTGTGTACACAAGAATTATGTAATAATAATATTGTTGTTGGGTTGTTGAACATAATTATAATATTATTAAAGTTTGTGTCAAATAGCTAATGATAATTTTATTTTGATTCCCAACAATAAGGAGGTCATTTAAGACTAAATTGAAGCTAAATAATTTTATTTTATTTTGTTACCAAATATTATTATATCAACATCAATATTTCGATATGAACATGCTATACATAATTGATCATTGCTTAAAGACGTTAATTCATAGATTATGGTCGTTTAAAATAAATAAATATAAAAAGCATTAAATAAGTTTAAAACCTATCTTTCTCTAGTTCATAAATGTGCATGTGTGCATGTTTGAGCAAGCTAAATTGACTCTAGTGTACCATCACTAAAGAAGAGCTCAAATTTATTTATTTATAAAGTTATATTAAGAAGTGACCACACCAAGGTGTGTAGTGTGTATTATAGTTATATCCTACACCATAACCACTTAGAGTGTTAATTAGTTTAATTAATGGGTTAAAAAAAAAAGTTGGATTTTTCTAGCATAAAATTATGGGCATTACACCTTTTCCTAGAATATGTCATTTCTAGGTAGTAATTCAAACTTCTCAAATTGGAACCATCAGTCATGGACTAATTTATAAAATTCACCATGGTCAATATCCTATAAACCCAATTGGAATAAAAAAAAAAAAGGGATTTGACCACCACAACATTACCAAGGTCCTATCTATAATCCCTAGTGGCCACCCCAACAAAACCATTGGCCATGACAATGGTGCAAAGGTCAACAATGGAAAAAAAAACAAATTACATGCAACCACATTAGCCACAATAGCCTCCAATAATGCCAAAACCATCCATGGATATACCATCACAACCAAGAGCACCTCAGTTGGCAGCACAACCTACACCTAACCTCAACAATAATCTTGTTCAATAGGCTTGTGATAATGGCACCATCCAATACCCCACTTATGGGGTTGAGGTGAGTGGTGTCCACCTCATATTAGGGAAAATGCTAGCTAGGCCTTCATCTCATCACATCAGATAACTAATTGATAAGGAATTACCAATAAAAAAATAGGAAAAAAACCTAAAGAACCTAAACAAAATTAGGTTAAACCAACCAACATAAGTCCAAAACCACAATTCCCTGAAAGACTAACTATACAAAAACACCATTTTGAAGCTGAATTTGATTTTTTAGGACAACTCAAAGATGTTTGCATAAAGATACCCCTCATATAGGCAATTATAGAAGTTCCAATATATACCAAGATAGTAGGAGAGTTATGCCTTAAGAGGCCAAGCAAAAAAAGGAAAGGCCCTCAGACTATACGTGTTTTAGGACAGCTTGGGAAACATAGTTGTCCCTAAATATGCAAACCCTGGGAGCCTTATTGTAGATGTCATATATAATGGAACTCTCATAAAAATTACCCTAATTGACCTAAGAGCATCCATCAATGTGATGAAAAAGGAAACCATGAAGCAATTGTAGTTAATGGAGCTATGACCTACACCTATTGTGTTACAATTAGTAGATAGGTTGATGGTAAAACCAATTGGAATTATAGAAGACTTGGTTATCACATTGGACTCATGGGAATACCCTATAGAATTTATGGTGTTACAACCTAAAGAAAACCTTATATTATGCCCCTTAACCCAGGGGAGACCTTGGTTGGCTATTGCAAATGCCTTCATAGGTTGCAAGTCTGGTAACATGATCATTTCTAATGGAAATGTGACAAATAAACTATCCTTGTACCCACCTACACAACCCCATAAAGATTTGGTTCAAACTGTATGACCTACCCTAGATGAGGATGATCAATACTCATTACAAACATTAATGAATATTGAATGTATCCCTATGTTGGAAACATAATATAAAGATGAATTATTTAAAAATATTCTACAAAACTCTTATGACAGGGACCTATAACAATACAACTTTCTAACATGCTTGCAAGACCCTTTGCAAAGCATAATCCCTACCAATGCATTTGAGTCCATCTCTTAGAATTTTCATACATTATTGCCGCATAATTACACTTCCAATATAACAAGCCTTGATATTTCCTCTGTCAAAACATTAGCCTTGACTGTTGAGATTATACTAGGTAGGACATTAAATGTAAATAATCAATTGACAACTACACAGTAGTCTTCACTGTTAAACAGGTTGCATGCACATGTAATCACATTTGCATGGGATTATCATGATATTAAAGGAATAGATCCTAACCTATGTATGCATAGAATTTACATTAATGAAGGTTACAAACTAGTGAGGCAACCTCAAAGAAGAATGAACCCAGTTGTACATGACATAGCTAAGGTAGAGCTATAAAAGTTACTAGATGCAAGATTCATTTATCTAATATCTGATAGTTAGTGGGTATCTCCATTATTTATTATACCCAAAAAGGGAGGAAAATGGAGATTATGTGTTGATTACCGAGAGTTAAATGCAACAACAAGACGATACCACTTTCATCTTCCATTCATTGGTTAAGTGTTGGATTCATTAGAAGGAAAACCATATTTTTCCTTCTTGGATGGGTTTAGTGGATATAATGAGATCAAAATAGATCTAAAGGACCAAGACAAGACAAATTCTACTTGACCTTGGGGTACATATGGCTATTTTTTTTGGCCATTTTGGCTATGCAATGTCCCTGCCACATATCAAAGAGCAATACTAAGTATTTTCTCAATTTTTTCTCATGATTCTATGGAGGTTTATATGGATGATTTTACAACCTATGGGGATACTTATGATGAATCATTGAATGACTTGGAGAAAGTATTGCAGAGATGTCAAGATCACCACCTATTCTTAAGTCATGAGAAATGTTTCATGATGATGATTGAAGGAGTAGTCTTGGGAAACTTTTTGTCCAACAAGGGGATACAAGTGGACCTAAACAAGATTGAGATAATCTCCACACTACCTATTTCTCAGAAAAAGAAGGATGTCAAAAGATTTCTTGGTCATGTTGGCTACTATAGGATATTTATACAAGATTTCAATAAGATCACAACACCATTGTTTGTTCTCTTATCTAAATATGTAGAATTTGACTAGACCCCTACTTTCCAACATACCTTTGAAGCCCTTAAAGTAGCACTTAATAAGATTCCAACCTTGAGAGGGAAAAACTAGACCATACCTTTTCATATACACACTAATGCATTTGACTTTGCAATAGGAGTTGTCTTAGGATAGAAGAAAGAAACTTAGAATACACTATCTACTATATTAATAAAAATCTTCAAGGTGTGGAGCTAAATTACATAATCACTAAAAATAAAATGTTGGCCATGGTCTATGCTATCAATAAATCTAGGCAATATAGTATAGGATACTTTTTATTCATTCATACATACCATACAAAAATTAAATACTTCATCAATAAACCAATGGTTGGAGGTAGACTTGTAAAATGGTTATTGATACTTCAGGGGTTTGATACTACAATTATGGACAAACCAGGGAAGGCTAATGTAGTAGTAGAATTTCTCTCAAGACTACCAACCAAATCAATAGAGGATATTGTGGATGATTCATTTCCTGATGAACACTTATTTTCCCTCTTTGCATATACCTTGGTATGTAGACATAGCCAATTATCTAGTTGTAGGGAAAATACCACCACACCTCTCACCAAGGGAAAAGAAACATCTAGTTGAGAGGAGTTTTCCTTATTCACAGGTAATTGTATATCTATTCTACATAGGACCTAATAATATAATGATAAGATGCATCAGGGAAGATGAAGTCTATGAAATTTTGTAGGCATTCCATGATGAACCTTGTGGAGGACATTTTGCAGTGAAAAGAACATCACTAAAAATCTTGAACACTGGCTATTGTTGGCCAACACTTCACAAGGATTCAATCAAGTATACAAGATGGTGTGATAGGTTTCAAAGGATGGGATGGCCTACTAAAATAGATGAAATGCCACTTCATCCACAACTAGTGATAACACTATTTGACAAGTGGGGGCTAGATTTTATTGGTCTTATAGAACCTTCATCAAACAAAAAAAAATATATATTTCTCTATACAAATTACCTTAAAAAATGGGTAGAGATCAAAGCTATACAATTTTCTAGGGATGGAAATGTTGTTTAATTTCTTTATGGAGATATCTTTACAAGATATGGTGTTCCTAAGGAAATAGTAATAGATCAAGGGCCTCAATTTACATCAGACCTAATCAATAAATTAGTAAAAGAATATGAGATGAAACATAGGAAATCTAATCCTTACCACCCTCAAGGCAATGGAAAAGTGGAGGTTACCAACAAAGAAATATAGAAAATTCTTACAAAAACAATACAACTCTACAAAAAGGATTGGGAAGCAAGCTACTTGAAGCAGTTTGGGCTTATAGGATAAATTGAAAAACAACAACATGATTCACACCATATGAATTGGTGGATGGAAATAAGGTTTTAATTCCAATTGAGTTTGATTACAAGACTCCTAGAATAATAGTACAATTAGGGATGGATATATTAACAACAAAGAAGGAGAGACTACACAATCTCAATGCTTTAGATGAGATACACATTGAATCCATTCACCATACTAAGATTGTACAAAAAAGAGTATGTGGTGGGATGATTAGTTTATCAAAATAAAACAATTCAACGTAGGTGATTGTGCTCTACTTTATGATTATAGGTACAAATATAATAATGGAAAATTGCAAACAATATGGCTCAGTCCATATGAAACTTAGAATGTTTTTCCAAATGGAGCAATAAAGGTGACAACTATTAATGTGGTAGTTTTCGTTCTTAGTCAATGGCCATCAAGTGAAGCTTTGTAAGAGGCCACTATAGAAGGATTATTTTATACGAACTTTTCAACATTAGTTTTGAACTAGAATTAAATGAACCATTAACAAAAAAAAGAGCGACATTAGATGAAATATCAACATATGAGCCACCCAGCTTTCCTATTGATATCGCCTAGGTATAATTCTACACTACTTATCACATACACACACATCCACAGGTGACATCGACAAACTTTATTTTTTGGACTTGCAATAGAGTTCACAAGACCTACAACATCATTCCCTAAGGCACATCCTTCATAAGGGACCCGTTTCTTCAAAATCCCATAGCACTTGGCACATGAAAATTAATCCATGCTTGTAGCACGTGCCATTTACTTTCATATCATACCATATATTCATACCATTACATGTAGCAATCACCACTTACTTTCATATCACCCATACCATTGAATAAATTCCACTATTCCATCATGTACTTTTTGTATCCTTTCACACACCACTCCCAATTCTTCACCACATGCTATACCTCACGATAAATAACTTTTTCATCCACGATCACCCATAGTACTTCACTATCAACTCATATTATTTCAAATATTTTACCATGTTGCATGGTGACGTCTAGTCATTTTCACATTTGCCAACTATCACTTCACAACATGATAACATACATTTATCATATGAACTACATATACTTAACATTTAAGCTTACTAATTTGGTATACATTTATAACTCATGCATGCATTTACAACTTCATGTTTCAAAATTCTAATGCTTAATATGTTTTTGTAGACACCTAAAAATGACCTAGGCCTGCAAGCTTCATTTTTACCACTTTCGTCCTAGTATAATTATGACATTTAATTATGCCCTTGGTCCATATTCGACTATTAATTAAATAATTCATAATTATTTAATTAATTCATGTCATTTATTCTTCATGATTATTAAATAAATAAATTTCATTTATTTATTAAATACGTCATTAATTGTCTACGTCTTCCCTTAATTAAATAAATTTCTTAATTTATTTAATTTCCCTTCGTCATTTATTTCTTCCGATTATTAAGTAAATAAATTTTATTTATTTATTTAATATGTCACTAACTGTCTTAATTAAATAAATTGATTAATTTATTTAATTAATTAATCTTATCTTCTAAATTAAATAATTAAATTTAATTATTTAATTGCCAATTAATATTCCTCTCATTTTAAATAAATCAATTATTTAAAATGTCATCACAATCTTAACTGTCAGTCGATTTGGATAAATAATCTCATAAAATCCATAATTTGAATTATCTTAATTCAAATTAGCATTTAATCTTCCAAAAATCAAGCAATCGGGCAGATTCTTGATTTTCCAAATTTGATCTTCAGTCCAAATCTTATCTTCTTGATTTTTCGAATCTCGCAAATCGGGCAATCTTATCTTCTTGATTTTTCGAAAATCTTTATTTCTTTAATTAATTCCCTCATTTATTTTCCACCGTCGATTCGATTATCTGAGACATTTTCTTGACCGTTCGATTAAGGATTTTGCCCTAACCCTAATTAGGGATTCTCAGGTTTAATATGGACCACTCATTTTAGGTTTTCATCATCAATTAATCTCGTTCGTATACTCAAAATGACATTTTCTATAAAATGGCATCTTCTTCTCACTTTTCGATTACACACACAGACGCGCTGACATTTTACATTCTGCATAGGCATTATAGGCATTTACTTTCACACTTAGTTTTTCAAATGCAATTTTGATATTTGTTATAATCATTTGATCAAGTCATGGCATTGTTTTGGGCATAGGCATTGTCAATCATAGGCTTTTAGATATAGGCATTTAGACTTTCAAGTAAATCCTTCAAGGCTTGTTGTAGGACTTAGACAATTTTTAGATTTTGCTCGCACAACGAATCTGAGGGCTACACTATCCAGCAAGTAAGAAGGTGCTATGGAGGTAATCATGGGAATTGCAAGTTGGAGGTATAACCGTTTATTTGCTTAATTTCCTTTGTGCTCTATAGAACTTTGGGTGTTTGTCATTTTACTTTGATTTGATCTAATCTAATACCTAGAAATTACCCTCAGTTACATTGGTGAACCCAACTCTGTTTTTCTGGTTTTCTGTACGGTTTTTTGTTGTTTTCTGCTATTTTGCTGGTACAGGTACGGATCAACGCAAGTGTTTTTTAAAAACATCGTGACGCATTTGATGCGTTGCGACGCATCCGCTGATAGAAGAGCCGCAATCACCATGACAAGCTGCAACTGAAATCTAGAACGACGCATCTGATATGTCGAGCCGCATTCGAGGATCCGAATGATGCAACTGCTTTGTCGAGCCGCATTTGACTAGTAAAAATTTTTTCCTGCCATTTTTGTCATTTTGATTTTCAGATTTTAGGGTTTTTCTGGTTTATGGTTTTCTGGTATTCTATTTTTCTGTGATTCTTATTCCTGCATGTTGGCTAGATTAGATTCTTTTTGTGTTACTAATCTTCACTTGTAGCGTGTGGCGATCCCTATTCGTTTGTCGAAGATCATTGCATAAGGAACTACTAATCTTTTGTTTGCAGGTTCAAATGTCGAAGACAAGATAAACAAACATTGTGCTTGTTTTTCTTTCATAGATTAGCAAACATTTGATTTTGGTGCATTTAAAAAGAACACATGTCTTCTTTGATTGATTGTGCTTGCAAGATGGTAGGTGAGTATGCTCTCACTTGGTGAAAACTTCATGATCAGAAAACCAGACCCATCTTTATTTGTTAATTACCCTTCACGATTTGGTATATCAGAGTATCCTCTCCCCTTGCGCATTCGTGCGATCCTGGGTGTAAGAGAAATGGTTACTGACTCTAGAACTTGGGCCTATTCTGGTGGGAAAAAGTACTCACCCCAGGATGACTCAGACCGGTAGCACCCTGACACCGAGGGACTTCCAGCTGGTATATAAAAGTGGGTTCTTGGGGAAAGCCCAAGAATCACGAGTGTGGTTCCGACGAGATGGATCCGAAAGGGGACTCTCGCCACATGGATCATGCCCCACAAACGGAATGCCCGAATTAAAAACCTATTGTTTTAGTGTCCAACCGTTCTATTGGCCGTTGCTTGGTATAGTGTAGGGTACAGTATCATGCCCGAAGACACTCACTACTGATCCCCTTGAGTAGAGATAGCAGTTCTTGGGAAGTCACTACCCAAGAATTTGAATTTGGTGTGCTCGAATGACGTTAATGAGCCGTGGAGGGGAGCCAATGCCACCAAAATTGTAAGCTATCCGCTCTCGAGAAGGAAAGGTGTTTATCACCAATCTGGGGTATATCGGTGGGCTATACCAAGTTTACAAACCCTTGGCCTATTGGCCTTTCTAGGATTGTGCTTATCTAATGTGTGTTTGGTTACTTTTAAAACGCTGTGTTTGTCAAGTGTTTTCTGGTTTTACCATAGTTCAAAACAAAACATTCACCAAACAGATCAAAATTTCCATCAAAACAACAAGAAAATCACTTTGAAACAAAACTATCATATCTGTCGAACCGCAAGTGATTTTTTGCAACGCAATCACTCTGTTAAACCGCATTTGACATTTATAACGCCGCATCTGTAGGCGTTGCGATGCATCTGACAAATCAAGTCACAGTTGACAGTCCAAAAGTTGCAATTGCAAAACCGAACCGCATTTGCTAAACTGTGATGCATTTGCAGCTTCAAACGACGCATTTGCATGTCAAAATTTTAAACTTTACAGTCGAAACCTGAGGTCTTCAAATTGTCAACCATTTATCAACCATTGTTTCTAGGGAGATTCTGTCAGAAACCAAACTTGAAATTGCTCAAAGTCTTGACCATTAGTGTGCATTTCTCACCATAGGTTTCATCATCCTTCATTCTTTTTCGTTGCATACATTCAACATTAGGTTATCCCTAGGTTCACATTCGGCATACTTAGGATTAGGAAAATCTTAGCACACTTTGCAAAGTCATTGTTTTCGAAAGTAGGCTCTCTTGGACCAAGTTACCAACCCCCCTTTTTTTTAGTCATTGTCCTCTTTTGTGAGATTTTTTTTCCAACTCAAAAGTCTAGTTAGGAAAACTCACTAGTCATTTAGACCTTGTCAACTTGTCATTTTCAACAAAGTCCTTTAGCAGTCAAAATTGAAAATAAAGTTAGAGCTTAGAAGTGCTTAGATAACCTTGTCTTACATTGCCACACATTGCATATCCTATTCACAAAAATTCAAAAACATTAGTCATTCTAGGCGTCATTTTGAACTTAGTGTCATACTTGCATTTAGTTGTCATTCCCATTTGAGCAATCTCATTTATGGTTGAAACTAGACTTCAAAAACAAAAGAGACAAATGGAAAACTTTCGGCAAGACCCCCCGTTTACTGTAAACAATCCTCCACATGACCCAAACTGGACCCTTTATGATCCATTTTCCAATTTAGACAATCAACCTCCAATAACAACGCAATCCTCATCAAACAGTCGATTCGAACAATTCTTGCAAAAGGATGAAAATGGCCAACTACTTTAGGAAAACATAGAGGCATTGACACAAGACCCAGAGGCCTGTCAGCTTGCTGAAGCAATGGTCCGTCAGGACAGAGACAGATTCTTAGCTATGCTCTTGAGTGAAGGAGCTAAGTTACTACAAGGATTTGACGCTAACACGCTAAACTTGACACCTCCTGACCTTAATGCCAACAATGCACATAACATGTTACACAATGGTTAACTTTTAAACACTACGAGCAACACTTCCTTTGAAACCACAACGACAGTGCATGCTACATCGAACATCCCAAACATTTCCAACACAATAAATACTACATCTATTGGAGGATCACAATCATCCACAATGCCCACAACATCCACGACACTACCCCAATCGGATGGAACCACTCTTGGCTCCTCAACAATATGGGCAAATTATTCCAATCCTCTTTTTACCATGACAGTAAATACCACGGGGGCATCATCAAGTCACAACAATCCCCCCTTGACAGCTCCATTTACTACCATGAGCACAACTTCGACATATCCGCTCAGTGGTATTTCACAAAATCCTTTGGGAGGGGGCAAGGGACACATTTTTATCCAAGGACAACAACCAAACATTAACACGACAACACAGTCAAATGTCGTTGCCTCCCAAGGTACAAACACAAACGTTCCCCTTGTACAAAATCAATAATTCGCACAAGGTGGCCAAGTAACACAACCCATGACATCATTGACCCACCATAACATTCATGGTCATAAGATCCCCCAAATAACGACACACATGGCTGGGGGACACATCCCAACATACTCATCCAACATTCATACTCATCAACATGCACCCAATCATAACTTCCAATACCAACAACATGTCAATCCACACACGTCATATATACCACAACAATCCATATCGCCACAATACACCAATATTCACGCACAACAAATAGGAACACATGGTGTACCAGGCAATCCAACGCACAGAAACATCAACGACCCTACCATAGATGAACTCAAAGCAAGAATGAGGGATATGGAGAAAACTATCCAAAACATGTACATTTCAGGTAGGAAATTAGAAATATCATATGACCTGGATGTATACCCATTCGACACGAACTTATACATGCCTCCATTTCCACCAGGATACGTGTCACCCAACTTCACAAAATATAGAGGCAAGACAAATCCCATTGAACACGTTCGCAAATTCGCAACCAATTGTATGGACATCGCCTATGAACAAACATACTTGATGAGAATTTTTTCTAAAAGTCTTGCGGGTCAAGCCCTCAAATGGTTTTCAACTCAAAAAGATATCCAGACATGGGATGAACTTAAACAAAAATTCATAAGAAATTACGCATACAACATCGACATGGATACCTCTATCACTAGCTTGTGCAATCTCACGCAAGAGGATTCTAGTGAGACATTTATCCCATTTTTTCAAAAATGGAGAAGCCTTGCTAGTCGATGTCACATTGACATCCCCGAAAGGGAAAAACTTGACATGTTTGTTTAAACACTTCTAGGGCCCCTAAAATTTGCATTGCAAATACATTGTTGCACAAACTTCACAGAATTGGTTGAAAAGGGAGTCCAGATTGAGAAAGCCCTTATCGCAAAGGGAGAACTGAGATATGGTTCCAAAAACACAAATGTCAATCAACCTGCCGACAAAAAAAAATATTTGGTTAAAAATAAGCACGTTACAAATGACGGTGTTGTCGACGCCAAGACTGCAAACACTGTAGGTCTTGTATTAGCTCTGAAAGGGGTTCAACAACAAAATAGACAAACAATGACATTGACACCTCCTCCCAATACTTCTTCAAACAACCAAAGTGGTCAAAACAATCAGGGACAATATCGTCAGATGAGACAATTTCCTAGGGGTCGCACATACACCCATTTGGGTGAACCCATTGAAGAAGTCCTTAAGAAATGCCTCCAACATGGGGTCATCACACTGCTGGAAATAAAACCGTATGACGTAGGACAATTCAAACCAGCATGGTGGAATGACAATGCACTTTGTGAATACCATCGAGCAAAAGGGCATACAACCTCTAATTGTTGACAATTGAAAAACATAATACAAGATCTTATTGAAAACCGCACCATCGAAGTAGGTGGATCGCAATTCACTTCCAATTTAGACCACACTATCCACAATAATCCACTGCAGGACCATGGTTCTCATAATGCTTCCACTTCAGGTCTGCAGAATCAAGCTAACTTCGCCCGAGTCAAGTACGACTATTATGGTGGACCTATTATAAACAATGTATGAACTAAAAATGAATACATCAATACCATTACGGTTAGAAGAGCACCCCAATGTAATGCTACAACTTGCAGTGGCAAGGTCACTATAGCTGGTCCACCTCCCGCTAGACAAGCCAAAATCACTATACCGGGCCCATCAGCTAAACAATCACAACCTGCTTCATATGCTAAACAGCCAAAACCCATCCCAACCCCACAACAGTGGAAACCCAAAAGTCAGTTCAACCTCATTGACCAGCTAGGAAAGACTGCCGCACAAATATCTATACTTGAGCTGCTGCGTATTTCTCCCGCACACAAAGAAATCCTAGATAAAACTCTCTTAGAGTCGGCGGTCCCCAAGGATATCGATGTCAATCAGTTTGAAACTATGGTGGGATATCTCACTACGCCGCACCACGTCACCTTCTCAGATCAAGATTACTCATCACATAAAACCAACCACAATGATGCATTACACATAGAAACTTTTATCCACAAGCACAAAGTTAGACGGGTTTTAGTAGATGGCAGAGCAGGATTGAACATATGCTCCCTCAAATTGGTTAAAGCTCTAGGGTTCTTTGATGCGTACGTAGACCCAACGAAAAGCATAGTGATCAAAGCATACGATGACGGGGAACGCTCTTCATGTGGTGTTATCTCTCTCCCAATCAGAGTGGGACCGGTCATCGTGGAAACGACTTTCCAGGTCCTAGATTTGGAACTACCATATAACATCTTACTTGGCCATCCATGGATTCACACCTTAAAAGTCGTTCCATCTACATACCACCAATGCCTCAAGTTTCCATTTGATGGCACTGAAGTAACCATATACGGAGACCCCGACCCTTTCCAATATTGTACCAACTTAAGGGGTATCTCTGAAAACAGAGTACCTATTAACCGAGAAGCACCTGGCTCCTCGTCATCCAAGTAATCGACCCATCCACACTCACGTCATCTTCCACATCCACTCCATCCACGTCTTCCGCTATACCACCACCTTCCACAGCCCTAAGACTAAATCAACTGTCAAAATCCAGGACCTCGGTTGCGAAGAATTCAAACTAAATATAGCATACAACATAACAACAATACCCACGCCTCCAAAGATATATGGTCGGCCATGTTTTAGAATGGAACCTCAAGAAACCTTCAAAGTTCCACTGAATACAATTTTTATCAAGTGGGGAGACATGAGTGATGAAGACCTTGCTGACATTACAGGATGGATCTATAAGGATACTGTCGCATTACCTCCATTACTAGTTCAAAGATATGGCAAAGGTTACAACATCATGAAGGCTAAAGGCTACGATGGTACTAGTGGCCTTGGAAAAAATAAAACTGATCGGAGGGAACCCATAGAACCTTTTCAAATTCTGAAGTATCTTGGTTTAGGGTTTGGATCACTCAACAATGATGATTGACGTACCTCTGGACTTTCAAATGAGCGAGTACATGCTTCTGATAGTGTCGAGACTACTAGGGAAACCCTCACTAAAACAGACTCCCATGAGTGGGAATTTGGCTCAGAACGATCCCTAAGTGATTGTTGTCTTGATGATTTGTTTGTCGAACCAGGGGAACTAACCTCTGAACAACGATTTTGGAAAACATTTAAAATTGAACAAGCACCAAATAGTCAAAGTCCCACTACCACTTCCCATGATATACAACACCCGTCATCTGAACCCCATCCGTCCAATCCATCCGAGGTATCAGACGACATTGACAACCAGGACTCTAAAACCTTCACTCCCTATTTTGACAATGAATATGACACTAGTGAAGGAGAATATTGGATAGAGTCCGATGTCGAGTTGGATGATGATAACCTCATCTACAACATCACCGAATCCATCTGCATGCTGTCTGCATCCTCACCACAATTTACCAGCATTGACGATGGCATCTCCTTAGTTTACCCTGAACTAGTCGATTGGGACCAACAAGGACCGCTAGTTCTGGACACATTTTAGAATGATGAGGCAATTGCCAAATTTATGGGATTACGAGAAGGCATACCCAGTGGGGACCACAAATCCGGATTCGCCATTGATTTAGACTACACCACATACTTTGGTGAGACTGTTCAGTCCTCTAGTCGTAAAAGTAAAAATAAAGTAAAAAATGAAACGTCTCTAGGTGAAAACCGAAAGGCACCTCTTGACGATAAAATAGTAAAAATAAAGGACGTATCTGCGGGTGAAAACCTCTCTAAGGCACCCAAAGATGGAGGACTGGACTGTCTCCCCGTGCAACAAGAGAAATCGGCTATGCTTATTGAGGACACAATAGAGGATAACATTTCAACTGCAGAAGACCCCAAGATGGTCCTATTTGCTGCATCATTGATTGATGAAGAGAAACCAAAATTTCATAAATTCTTTGCAGAATGAAAAATAAATTTCGCATGGTCCTATGCTGACATGCCAGGATTGGACCTAGAACTGGTTCTGCATCATCTGCCACTATTACCTAATGCTAAACTAGTCAAGCAGAAGTTGTGCAAAATGCACCCCCCAAGTTGCCCTATTGGTCAAGGCCGAGTTAAAATAATTGCTAGATTCCGGATTCATAAGGTCTATTGACTATGCCAAATGGATTTCTAATCTGGTCCCGGTCACAAAGCCAAATGGGTTGATCCGTGTATGTACAGATTTCCGAGACCTAAATAAAGCATGTCCAAAGGATGACTTTCCTTTGCCAAACATTGACATTATAGTGGACCTTACAGCAGGGTATGAGATGCTATCACTCATGGATGGTTTCTCTGGTTATAATCAAATCCGCATTGTTCCTAAGGATCAACACAAAACGACATTTACTTGCCCATGGGGTACATACTGTTGGAACGTCATGCCCTTTGGTCTCAAAAATGCAGGTGCCACATATCAAAGGGCTATGACCACGATCTTCCATGACATGATGCACAAAATAATGGAGGATTATGTAGATGACCTCTCGGCCAAATCAGCAACAAGGAAAGATCATTTGAAGGTACTCGACATAATTTTCAAAAGACTTGAAGAGTACAAAGTTCGGCTAAACCCTAAGAAGTGTGTTTTTGGGGTCACATCAGGTAAACTATTGGGATACATAGTTTCCCAAAGAGGCATAGAGGTCGATCTAGCAAAGGTCAAAGCAATCATAGACATGCCTCCACCTAGAGGAATCAGTGAACTTAGAACTCTGCAAGGTAGAGTACAATCTATTCAGTGTTTCATAGCCCAATTGGCAGATAAGTGCCACCCATTTCAGTATTTGTTGCGTAAAGGGGTCCCCTTTGTATGGACAGATAAATGTCAAGAGGCTTTCCAACAAATCAAAGATTACCTACTGTCAACACCAGTCCTCATGCCTCCTATTCATGGAAAGCCATTGATTCTATACATTTGACTACTAGTTCGGCACTGGGGGCATTACTGGCCCAAAATGATCATGAAAGAAAAGAAAGAGCAATCTATTACATTAGCCGCACACTGATAGGCTATGAGTTGAACTACACATACATTGAACGTGCATGTCTCGCTGTCGTCTTTGCATCCCAAAAACTAAGACACTATATGCTCAGTCATCAGACACAGCTGGTCGCCAAGATTGATCCACTGAAATATCTACTAAGTCGGGCGATATTAATAGGCCGGTTAGCAAAATGGGTCATGATACGAAGCGAGTATGACATACAATATGTTGAGCGTAAGGCAATAAAAGGGCAGGTAATAGTAGATCAGCTGGCAGATGCACCAATTCAAGTCACTCATCCATTAGTAACTGATTTTCCTGATGAGTCCATTTTTCATGCGGAACCGGCGGCACCATGGAAGCTATATTTTGATGGGTCTCATACTGGTCATGGCTCAGGCACTGGAATCTTGTTTATCACACCACAGGGGGATTCAATTCCTAAGTCATTCAGGATTGCGTTCCCTTGTACAAATAACATTGCCCAATATGAAGCACTAGTCACAGGTCTCAAGTTGGCAATCAAATGGAAAATTCAGACGTTGCTTGTATTCGGGGATTCCCAGCTTGTGATCAACCAAGTGAATGATGACTATGAAACAAAAGATGAGAAGTTGCTTCCCTACAAGAGGATGGTGGACAATTTCCTGACATACTTCTAGTTGATTTCTTTTGAACAAATCCCCAGGGCACAGAATAAGGCGGCTGATGCAATGACCACTATTAGTTCTCTATTGGACATCCCTAAAAATGTGTCACAATTTGAGTTCTTAGTAGAACAACTTTTGATACCGACATATGATATCCCAAAATCAGAAATGGTTTGCGAACTCATTGGTCCCTACTCTCCCTGGTATCAGGACATTTATGACTACTTAAAATCTCAAACCCTTCCACCGAACCTGTCCAATAATCAAAGGAAGTCCTTTATTAGAAAATATGCAAGGTATGCCATTGTCAGTGACACCCTATACCGCCGTAGTTTCGACGATACCCTCCTTAGATGTCTTGACACTGACGAAGCATGTACGACCTTACGAGAAGTGCACGACGGTATATGCGGATCTCATTCAAGTGGTCCTACTCTGGCTAAGAAAGTAACAAGACTTGGGTATTATTGGCCGACAATGGAAAAGGATGTAATTGAATATGTCAGGACTTGTCGCAAATGTCAAATTCACAGTGATTTGGTCCATGCTCCAGCACAAGAACTTCGGCCGATCACTTCTCCTTGGCCCTTCGCTCAATGGGGACTCGACCTCGTGGGTAAGATTCATCCAACCTCATCCAACGGCCATAAATTCATTATTACCGCCACTGAGTATTTCACAAAGTGGATTGAAGCCATCCCATTGACATATATTACGGGCAAACCAATATCGAAGTTCATCCTTAACTACATCATTTGTCGGTATGGCCTTCCACAGTCCATCATCACTGACAACAGATGTCCGTTTAAAAACCAATACGTACGTGAGTTATGTGAGCGATTCCATATCCAACACCATTTTTCATCTCCATACTACCCACAAGGAAACGGCCAAGCTGAGGCATCGAATAAAACCGTAGTCAAAATTCTAAAAAAGACTGTCAATGACGCTGGCCGTGACTAGCACATACAACTCAACCCTGCTCTGTGGGCTTACCGAACTAGCATTCATACACCTACAGGGGCCACCCCATTTGCCCTAGTCTTTGGTGCTGAAGCCATCTTACCCATTGAGGTCAAAATTCCTTCGCTACGAGTCTCCTTGAAGGGTCTAACTAATGAAGAGGAGTACCGACAATCACACTTGCACGAGTTGGAAATGCTGGAAGAAAGAAGACAAAACTCACTGAATCATCTCCAAGCATACCAGAACCGCCTTTATTGCAGCTACAATAAAAAGGTTATGGTTAAAAAGTTTGACATTGGCAACCTAGTTCTCATGCAAAACCCCAAGGACCAAGCTGATAGAGAAAAGCTAGGAAAATTTGAACCAAACTGGCTGGGTCCCTATATTATTATATCTTCTTTTGGTTCCGGAGCTTATCAATTGGTAACTCCAGATGGGGAACAGTTGACAGAGCCCATCAACAGTTTACACCTCCGAAAGTTCTATGCATAGCATCAGAGGATGGAGCTAAAAGCCATAAAATACAAAAAAATTGAAAAATGATAAAAATCATCACCTTGAGGAAAACCTGGCAAACAGGCGTCTTGGTGACACCAAAAAAATCAAAAAGTCAAGAAAATAGTAAAGAGAAAAATGATTCGTTCAAAAGTGAAAACCTGGCAAACAGGCACTTTGGACAAGTACCATGGTGAAAACCTGGCAAACAGGCGCCATACGTAATCAATCATGGCTCTGCCATCTACTATCACTTTGTCTAACTTAGCCTAGGATGAAAGGTATGTTTGCCATTATTCTGCAAATCACCATCACATCCTACCCTATCTGTCATAGTAGGTAAATGATTGACGTCAAGTCCTGACGACTGTCCGTCTAGCAAGTCAGTAGCATCCCGTCCATATTCTTTGCAAATGGCTAAGTCTTAGACCTGACTAGGGGCAAAATTTTTATCATGCAACTGTAGTGGATGTCACATATGATCACATAACATCATAAAAATTCCTGAAAAAAGACAAAAACATCATAAAAAGTCCTGAAAAAAGACAAAAACATTGGCAAAAAGTCCTGAAAAAAGACAAACATTGGCAAAAAGTCCTGAAAAAAGACAAAAACATCGCAAAAAGTCCTGAAAAAGACAAAAAATTCGCAAAAAGTCCTAAAGAAAGACCAAAAAACATCGCAAAATGTTATGAACAAAGACTAAAAAACATTGTAAAAAGGTCCTAAAGAAAGACCTAAAAATCATAAAACGTCCTTAAGAAGACCGCAACAAATCATCAGACTGCTCGACGAGCACAGAACCTCAAGTCAATCTCTTGTCAAAGTCAATCAAGTCAATCTGTCCTTGTCATCTGTCCGAACTACGTTGTCTCTGCGCACTTGCTACGTAGGCAAGACTCACATTTTGAGTCCCCGAGACATTAGGTCAGTCCTTTTAGGTTTGTCAAAATAAAAACATAACGCAATTGGTCGTGTCGAACTATGAGGTCTCTGAGTGTATGACGTAGGCAAGGCCATCTGTTGATGAGCCCCTGAGGCCGCACTAGGTCAGTCCATTAGGGTTCATGGCACTACACTGGCACACACGTCAAAAGTTTCCAATCATTTTCCACATGGGAAAACTCCTAAAACAAAGTAAAACAATCATTTATTCAGCATGGCAATCTCATCAGCACATCACTCATATCATCAAGGCAATATCGACATATAGTCGAACACAAGTCAAACTCGGTCAAAGCAAGTCAAATCATCATAAATTGGTCAAACTGTCAAATTTCGGTTAGTCTTCAGATGAGTCCTTCTGAACGATAACCCCTGTCATTTATGCCTTAGAATGTGTCCTTCCTAGGCGTCGTCATCGTCATTTCGACATTTTGAGTTATCCTCTTGACATATAAAGATCACTCTTCACGACATCAGTATTCTTCAGATGTGTCCTTCTGAAGAACCAACTCTGTCATTTATGCCTTAGGATGTGTCCTTCCTAGGCATCGTCATTATTTAGAGGGACCCCTTACGACCATTAGGGATCAAATCCTCTCGACATCGACATTATTCAGGATGTGTCCTTCCTGAATTCACCAATTCTTGGCATTTTCCAAGGTCATCAAAACTTTAAACATTTCGACATCTTGACATTATCAAACATGGCATCTTGGCATCAGAACAATGGATATCCAGACGCACTTGGAAAACACTTGACATTGTCTTTTCATCTTTTATCATGTTATTAGTTTTTCAGCGAGATCCCACTAAACAGGATTTAGAGAAGCAACGATTTAGCATGACAATTGACACGCATGACTACTAGCTTCTCAGTGAGATCCTGATCCCGGGATTTAGAAAAGCAGCGACATATCATGGTAAGGGCTTTATTTGTTTTGTATTTCGACAATCATGCCACTAGTTTCTCAAAGATGTCTTGGAAATAGGATTTAAAGAAGCAACGATGTCTCATGATTTGTCCTTGTCTTTTTATGCTTGTGGTTGATTATGACAAAAAGACTGGGGCAATCACGCTCTTAGTATGAGTTATGATCATCCTTGTCTGTGACTATTTGTTTTACGTAATGGTACGACCTTGCACACCTTGATCTATGTCATATCATGGTGTTTGTTGGCCATTACAACAGTTTTCCCAATGATGACTAAGAGCAATAAATATTAAAAGTCCTACAGTAAAGTTTTGAAGGATTTGGTCTAGGAATTAACATGCATTCTCATTAGTCTGGTCATCTTCTTTTCTTCGATCTGGTCATCTTCTTTCATCAGTCTCATCATCTTCTCTTGTCCATCCCGCGATAATATCCTATGACATCCAAAAATATAAGTGCATACATCATCCATGGCATTAAATCATATACATTGCATTAGGTCCATACATACATCATCCATGGCATTAAATCATATACATAATCGCAAACATTGCATTAACATAATCATCAACATTGCATCTTTTACTAAATACATCATGCACATCATTAACATAGTCATATAAATAAGTATTGCATTATCATGGCATCAAAAATCACAAATAGGCATCATAAATTAAGCATCATACATCATACATATCATAATACATAAAGCAAAAAGCATCACATAACACATATAGGCAACATCAAAACTGCATCATCATATAGAATCATCTCAAAAAGGGTACAATGTCACAGGATAGAGTCAACAGATATCCCAAAAATGGAGCTCGCAGGCTCAAATAATATACATAGTGTGTCATAATACAAGTATGCCCCTAGGGTAGGCTCTCATCACCTCGTCGAGGTGAAGAATGTGGCGGCTGTGACTCTGAAACTGGCTCTGAAGCAATAGGAGGACCTGTCACAACCTCTGCCTGTGCCACTGATGGAGCTGCAAAGAACAGGCCATCTCAACTGTAAAGGACATTTGTGATGTCATTGTTTCCTGACTCTGACCAATAGATGGATCACCGACTGGTGGCTGTACCTGTGCTGATCTTTGTACTGAACCAGTTGACCTAGGACTAGGAGTATGCCGACACGAGTGATGTGACCTGTGCCCTGTCGAGGTAGACCCTCCGACACTAGTATGACTCCTGGTACCACTGCCACTGCCTGACCTGTGTCCGCTGCCTGTCGTCGACTGTGACTGGGACAAGGTAGGATCCCGCCGCTTTGGTGGCACTGCCTGATCATATAGGGTCCTGTACTGCCCTAGTCTGGTGCTCACCCTAGCAAGCTCATGAGCCATGTCTCCCATAGGCCCTGTGCATAAGGCAACAAACTCTATACACCACTGGGCTGCATCCTGCTGGCGGATCACTGCCCGATCTTGCTCTACCCGGGCTACCTCCAATGCTGACTGTAATGATCTGACCTATGCTATGCTCTCATCCAGTCTCCGCTGTAGGTCAGCCACCCTCTGATCTGCTGTGGTATCTGGCGGCAACCCTGAAGTGGACGGTATCTCCTCCTCCCCCTCTACCATCTGCAATCAGAGTAGTCTCTCAGTCTCATCTATGGCATCGTCCTCCTCATCATCATCCACCTCCTCCTCCTACCCACCCACCTCCATCTCCATCTCTGGCATATCCTCCTGCCTCTCCGCCTCCGCGTCCTCCTCATGCCTCTCCGCCTCCGCCTCCTCCTCCTGTCTCTCCCCCTCCGCCTCCTCATGTCTCTCCTCCTCCCGTCTCTCCTCACCCTCTCCCTCCGGTCTGGGCTGCTCCTCTCTCTCTCCCTCCTCGCCAACCTCGGGGATGGCATCTAAGGCAACCCTCACCACTCGTGGGTGCACCCTTCGGCCCTGCGCCTAACCGTCTCGCCTCCGCCTCTGGCCGTCTCCACCATCATCTCCTCCCCTGCCTCTGTCTCCACCCCTGCCTCCATCTCTGCCTCTGTTCCCACCCCTCCCTCCATCTCCGTCCCTGCCTCTACCTCTCCCTCTGCCTCCATCTCTACCTTGGCCACCTCGTCTAGCTCGTGGCACCCGGGGAATAACTAATTGCCTGTCCACAGGTGCTGGCCCATCCGGATCCGTCAAAGGCACTAGCCTGTGCATCTGCCACCATAAATCATAAGCTGCGGTCATACCAGGATCCGCTGCTCCTCCCCTCCAACCTCAGGCCTGGGCTACTAGCCCGTCTATCTGCTGCTCTGCGAATGCCACTAGGATGGCTGGTCCCCACGCGTACTCCCTGGACGATCGATCATACTCTGCTATCCCTACGGGCACATCCTGCTGCTCTCCAAACTGTCTCAAAACACACTGCGGCAGGTACATCTCAATAATCAGGGACGTCTGCACTGTCCGGCCAATTAGGTACCTGAACTACCTACACAGACTCAAGTGCCCATCCTCATCATCCCATTGACCACAATCTCGGTACGACCTCCAGATAAAGGATATCATCGTGTCGATACGATGCCGCCACCACCCTGTCTCGCTCATGTGGGTCTGCTGTAATGCACCTGCATAATAGTACACATAGGGCATACCATCGGCCAACTGCGGCCTCTCAATGGGAGGTTGAAATATCGCAATGTGCTCCCAAACCCAGATCATCATCAGGGTCGTCCCACAGGAGATGCTCTCTTCTCTCCTATACACAACATCATGTAGCTGGTGGTAAAACATCCCTAGCAAACAGGGACCCCAAGCATAAACAGTCCTGTCTCGCCTCATGCCCACCAGGACGTCTCCCCAGCCAATTGAAAATCCATGTCCCCAGCAGTTTGGAATTAGGATACCTGCAATCATAGTCGCCAGGAATGCATCGAAGCACCCATAGTGCTCCGCCATGAACTCCCATCGGATCTCATAGCCCTGAATGCCCAGTCCAGCACCCTGATCTCGATAATAGGCTCGAAAGGTCTGCTCGCCATGTCGCAGATCATAAACAATCTGCTCCCCTCGACTAGGTACTCGGAGAATACGGTAGACATCCTCTAAGGTGATGGTAGCCTCACCCATCGGCAGGTGGAAGGAGCAGGTCTCTGAGTGCCACCGCTCACACAACGCCGTCAACAGACCCCTGTTCGCCCGAATGGCGGGCATGAACGCATCAACCATCGCCGCTCTCGCGGGCCCAACTGATCGGCAAACTGAAAGGTGGTCGGTCTGCTCTCTCTCGTATAGATAGGGGCAAGCTGCCTCTGCAATAAGATGAACAATGCATCAATACTTTTTGGACAACTGTCAGCATCATGAAAAGCATCTAAGAATACACAAATATCAAAATCAACTAAAGCCAAGGAAAAAAGCAAATGCGTCGCATTCAGGCAATTGCATCACAAAAAGTCAATTGCGTCGCACCGTACATCAACTGCGGGCCAACATTACAAATGCGTCTCATTACCTCGCTTGCGTCCTGAAATTTGACAACTGCGTTGCATTTTATCGATTGCGTCACAAAGACACAATTGCATCGATCAACTAAGCATATGCGTTGTAATATGACAATTGCGACATCTAGACATTCAATTGTGACACGAAACGTCGATTGCGTCGCAAAAATGATCAAATGCATCCACTGCTCTACTCTATTTTGACTTGGCATTTGCGTCGCGACGCATCAAATGCGTCGAACGCACAGTCAATTGCGGCTTACGTGAACGCAGTTGTGTCACGACGCAGTTGTTACCTACTCTAGAAACATAAAATTGGCACGCAAAACGAAAAAATGATAAAGCAAGGCAGCAGAACTTACCGCTGGCTCTGAGCCCTCGGGCCGTCTGAAGGTCTGCACGATCTCTCCGCGATGCTCTGACACTGGAATCACCATCGTCGCGGAATCACCATCGTCACTGCTATGCCTTTCGCTCTGAGCTCTCAAATTTTGCGAGGTAAATAGTAGAAGTGAATTGACTTTTACCTCTTTGTCAACCTATTTATAAGGTAAAATGACATTTTTCTCAGGTGGGTTGCTATTGGATGCTCATTTGACCACCTTAGACTCCCTCGTTAGTTGCTTTAAACATGTCAGAATCCGAAACCGACTGCGCCGTTGTTTTTCTGGTCATTAAATTGATTTATCGGGACCCTTTGCAAATTTTTCTGTCGCTGACCCTAAATTTGAAAATTTCCCGAGGGGGCAAGGATACTCCGTACCTTCGCTGGGGCATATTCTTGACTTATTTTTCTTTGTCACAATGCGACAAGCAACACTATGACAAAGAGGGGCAAAATGTAGACACATAAAAATGACCTAGGCCTGCAAGTTTCATTTTTACCACTTTCGTCCTAGTATAATTATGACATTTAATTATGCCCTTGGTCCATATTCGACTATTAATTAAATAATTCATAATTATTTAATTAATTCATGTCATTTTTTCTTCATGATTATTAAATAAATAAATTTCATTTATTTATTAAATACGTCATTAATTGTCTAAGTCTTCCCTTAATTAAATAAATTTCTTAAATAAATTTCTTAATTTATTTAATTTCCTTTGTCATTTATTTCTTCCTGATTATTAAGTAAATAAATTTTATTTATTTATTTAATATGTCACTAACTATCTTAATTAAATAAATTGATTAATTTATTTAATTAATTAATCTTATCTTCTAAATTAAATAATTAAATTTAATTATTTAATTGCCAATTAATATTCCTCTCATTTTAAATAAATCAATTATTTAAAATGTTATCACAATCTTAACTGTCAGTCGATTTGGATAAATAATCTCATAAAATCCATAATTTGAATTATCTTAATTCAAATTAGCATTTAATCTTCCAAAAATCAAGCAATCGGGCAGATTCTTGATTTTCCAAATTTGATCTTTAGTCCAAATCTTATCTTCTTGATTTTTCGAATCTCGCAAATCGGGCAATCTTATCTTCTTGATTTTTCGAAAATATTTATTTCTTTAATTAATTCCCTCATTTATTTTCCACCGTCGATTCGATTATCTGAGACATTTTCTTGACCGTTCGATTAAGGATTTTTCCCTAACCCTAATTAGGGATTCTCAGGTTTAATCTGGACCGCTCATTTTAGGTTTTCATCATCAATTAATCTCGTCTGTATACTCAAAATGACATTTTCTATAAAATGGCATCTTCTTCTCACTTTTCGATTACACACATAGACGTGCTGACATTTTACATTCTGCATAGGCATTATAGGCATTTACTTTCACACTTAGTTTTTCAAATGCAATTTCGATATTTGTTATAATCATTTGATCAAGTCATGGCATTGTTTTGGGCATAGGCATTGTCAATCATAGGCTTTTAGATATAGGCATTTAGACTTTCAAGTAAATCCTTCAAGGCTTGTTGTAGGACTTAGACAATTTTCAGATTTTGCTCGCACAACGAATCTGAGGGCTACACTATCCAGCAAGTAAGAAGGTGCTATGGAGGTAATCATGGGAATTGCAAGTTGCAGGTATAACCGTTTATTTGCTTAATTTCCTTTGTGCTCTATAGAGCTTTGGGTGTTTGTCATTTTACTTTGATTTGATCTAATCTAATACCTAGAAATTACCCTC
Source organism: Sequoia sempervirens (assembly GCA_007258455.2). NCBI lineage: Eukaryota > Viridiplantae > Streptophyta > Pinopsida > Cupressales > Cupressaceae > Sequoia > Sequoia sempervirens. The sequence goes on from VDFB02072849.1 coordinate 256,534, forward strand.
AGTTACAGTTTTATCTTGACCCTTCTATAGTTGATATTTTAAGATAAATAGCATCATTAAGTTGGTGGAAGGGGTATTCATAAGGTATTTATTGTTTTCAAATTCCTATTTATCACTAAGAAAATGATAGTTTTAGAGTAGAAGTATCCAAAGTGGAGCGAAGAGTATTGAAGAATAGAGTAAAAAAATTGAGCAGAGGCCATTCAAAAAAAAAATACAATAAAAGAAAGCATCAAAATTTGTTAAATTATAATGGGAGGAGATATTGGGAGAAGGGATCCCACAACTCACAACTTGTTGTTAGAAGATGGGCAATACTTGCCCATATTCTAGCAGGTAGGTTGGTTGGACTATTTTCTCAAACTTACAGAGTATAATGAGATCATGGCCCAAAATTTTTCAAATAATTTGAAAAATGATGAAGCTATTGTAAGGGGAATGAAGGTAGATGCCCCCAAAGAATCCATAGAAAAGGTATTAGGGCTTCCAAGAATAGGAGAATAATTCCCATTCAGGGCGGATGCAATCGCTAACAAAAATGAATTTCATTACCTAGAGAAAATTTGTATTCTTTTTCACAAGGTATGAAATATCTTTCTTTACCTTGTCCTTGGGCCTCAGTTGCTTCATATATTGTTAAATATTTGACCTATGATGGAAGGAAACCATTGTTGTATATTGTACATTTCAAGCACCATAGCCATCTATGTCATCAGAGAATGGTGAATGTACCAATTTTTTTGTATAATTTTCTAAAGAGAATGTCATTTGAGCATAAAAGGAAGATGAATTAGTTTGCTCTTTCCCATTTTTGTTTGGTCACTTTACTTGTTAAAATAATTCTTATAATTTAATTCCCCAATATGTCTTGGGAGGATTTTCCAGCCAGTAGCAATGTTAACAACATTGTTCAAAGAAAAAATATAGAAGAACTGGTTGAAGAATAGGAAACAAAAGAACCTCCTATGGCTACAATAGAGGGATACATACCCTTTGGTTCCCTTATTGCATCACCTACCCACAACATAGAGGAACCTGAAGAAAAGGAAATGCAAGAAACTTAACCTACATGTTTTGTTGAGCAACTGTAGCTGAAGGGGAGACATAAACCCTTGCTTATGTAGAAAGGTCTTCAGAGTGCAAGAAAAGAAAAGGTATGGCCTCTACTTCTCATCTAGTGAAGAAGAAGAAGAAATGACCTACATCATCAAGAAGTTGATCACATTGCCTAAGGAAAAGAGCGCCTATGAAAGGTTAGGATAAACAAAAAAAGAAAGAAAATGATGTGATAGAAATAAACACGAGTTATGATGAAAATATTCCTAATAGTGACATGAGAACACCAATATTGTAACCTTTATACATGAGCAACACTTCTGATCTAGATTCAAAAGATATTTTTATGGCTAAAAAGAAAAATAAACCTCCAAAGAGCCTTGTTTTAGAAGAAGGGTTTGTGCTAGAAGAGGAGGTTGAGGAAGATTTTTTTTTGGAGAAATAAAAATAATTTCTATTGGAAATGAATAAATACAAGCAAGGAACTACACGAGGCCTTGTAGAGAATTAAATATCTAGAAGATAAACTTAAAGTATACCAATAGAGGGACAGTGAGAGGGATACAAGAATCAGAGAATTGGAGGAAAAACTATAGAATATTTTGCAAGGATTAGGGTTAGAAGCACTGACGTAACTTGCTTTAGTTGAGATGGGCAAAAGAGCTCAAAACCTTAAGAACCCCATTGAATATCCAAGAACTCCCACTTTTCCCACTATGGTGACACTTGGAATTGAATTGTGGAATAAAACATGGGAGTTTTCTCATAAACAAATAGATTGGGAAAAATAGAAAGAAAAATTAATGTCCACACATGCCAAAGTGATCAAGAATCAAGAAATTGAAGGTGAAGATTGATGAGCTAGCAAAAAAAATAGTACAACTAATGAGGTGCAGACCTCCTACGAGGGTCTACACTATATCTTTACAAGAAAAAATCTTTATTTTCAATTCAACTTAATAATTAGTGACCTTCCCCTTGCTATAAATTCACAAATATTGTTTACACAATCCACCCAAGAGATGCAAGATCAGTTTCGTGAATTTTATTTACACAACCTAATTCTTTCTTATGACACTGCATGAAACCCACTCATATTTGTGGGAGATGTTTAGATTAGGGATCTAGCTTCCTATATTAGAAATGAACATCAAAAGGGATAGTTAATGAGGGAATGTAAAGAAAAAGAGAAGTCACTATCTCTGTAGTTGAGGGAAGAAGCAACATATCCTAATGCACTAGTGGACCAATGGATAGACCTCATAGAGAAGAGGGGAGTATCAGAAAAAATAATGGAATGCAGAGAAAGAGATTACAAAATATTTAAGGAACTCGTAGCAATGACAATCAATGAGGTGCTTGAATTTTCCCAAAGCAGGTGGAGAGAACTCACCCCTGAGCTTAAGAAGAAGGAACCTCATTTTATTTTCAATTATGTGGTAATAGTTGGGAGATCACACAAGTACATTACAACTGCCTTGAAAAATGGAATTGCGTGGCTTCCTCCCACTTTTCATCTACCTCACCTCCTATTCCCTATACCACATTGGACAAGAAGGAAGTGAGAGGAAGATGCTCCAACAAAGAATAGAATATTGGAAAAGATCTCAAACCAACAAGGTTTCTATTTAAAGCAGGGAAAATGAGTGATCGCAACCATTGATTATATTGAAATTGCACTGCAGTATAAAATTTGACCCTAAAGTTTGCTTGAGAACAAGAAAGGGCTTTAGTTGGGGGAATTATGGGCTTTAGAATTGGCTAGTTTTCTATTGCTATTTCATACTTTTTATCATTACTTTCTGCAAAGCTTTAAGACATTACCAAGACCTTTCATACCTTTCACATACTTTTAAGTAATTATTAAGCATTTGGAATGAAAATATGTTATGTTAATATGTGTATGTGTGATTTGTGAATTTCCATGAATTTTAGTAGGATTTTATGTTTAATTTATGGTTGTTGATAATGAGATTTCCTTAGGAAATAAGACTAACATTTACAACATAAGACATCTATCAACTTGCAACAATGGGCTTTCCAACCAATTGCATAAGGACTACACTTTATTGCAAAGGAGTCAATTGTCTATAGAGAGACTTCTTTCAAAGGAAGATGGAGATGATCATTTATTGATCAATTCATGGATCACCTAGTATTACTCTTATCTGCCAATAAGATAATTGTTGGAATATGTGCCTTAATCCTTACTGACATGGAACTCCTGAAGGGAAAATTCATTGTGAGATTATTCATGTTTGGGCGACTAACTGTTTTAAATCTGCTTGACAGGTTCATGTCACCAAGACAGAGTTGATGTCTTGCCAAATGATGTCTATCGTTGTGACTCTCTGTGTTCGGCATGACCTTTTGGTGATCGAAAGAACTCTGGGCGATAGTTGATCTTATCGGGCTATCTCACTGGTGTCGGAGAGAGGTCCCAGCGAATGGTGAATGTCTCACCGATAGCATACTGCTATCGGGCTAACACAAGGATCTCAAGGAGATCTCTCAGCGAGAAGGTAAGTCTCGCCAATGAGGGTTTTCTCTTGGTTCACTCGCTGTGACTTAAAGACTTCGGCATGAAGTCTTGGCAACCAATGTATGTCTCGTCGACGTCGGGGTAACCTTAAGGTCGCGGGGAGATGTCTCAATGAAACCAAAAAGTCTCGCCGATAGGAGGATTCTCGTGGTGTCTTCGCGATAACAAAAGACTTTGCTGAGAAGTCTTGGCGACTTGGATAAGTCATGCCGATGATCTTCGGTAAGACTTGGGGTGCTCAGAGAAAGGTCACGGCGAAAGACATGAGTCTTGCTGACAGTTTGTGACCATTCGGTGTAAGCTGTGTCTTGCAGTATGACATCTCACCAAAATCGTGGGGTCTTGCCGATAGAAGTAAGGCTTCGGTGTAGCATGCAGTGGTTGATGGGAAGTCTTGGCGAGAACGTAGAGTCTTGCCGATAGTTTATCTCATCGTTGTGACTTCTGACTTCGATATGAGTCTCTCCAAAATGCGATTGTTACGCCGAATGGAAATCACTCGTTGGCATGACTCGAAGACTTCGATAAGAGGTCTTGACGAGTTTATTATGTCTTGCCGATGGTCTCTTTGAGTTCGCTATGACTTATGATTTTTGGAATGAGTCTTGTCGAATGAGATTTCTCTTGCCGACTGTTGGGGTCTAAAGCTGATATCGATAGCAAATACTTTGTGGCATCAGAGAGACACTGTTAGTGTCTCACCAATATGCCAACAAAGTTGAATGTCGTTGACCATGAGACTATCATGTGTGGCATCCTGCTGGACCAATGAAAGGAAGCGATTTTCAAACTAATGACGATTGGCTTTTTTGTAACTATTGCGACGCTGGAACTGAACAACTTGTAGGGAAAAATCTAAAACGGCATGGAAACTTTCTTCGATGGAGATCTAGCAGATAAGGATGCATACAAGACAAAATCAGAAGGTGAATAGAATAAAAGCAGATTGATTCTGATTTGAGACGATGATGAGTTTATCAAATAGATTGAGAGCTTTTCTGAGAGAGTTTGAACAGTGAATGTTGTAGCTACTGTGAAATATTAGAGAGTTGTATTTTTGATTGTATTTAATTGTTGTTACTGTAATACAAAGTGATTTAGCTTGGTGTGGTGGGTTTTTTTCCCGAAAGGGTTTCCCACGTAAATCTGTTGTTCAGTTGTCTTTGAGTATCTTCTCTGTTTCTGCAAATCTTTCTTGTGTATTTTAATTAGATTGTAATTTGAAAAATTAAAAGCCCTGCATTGCATTCTTCCCTGTGGATTTGACATTAGGAAAGTGTTTTCTGCACCTTTGCTTTCCTTACAAGTGGTATTAGAGCCTGGCCAGTTGTGTTGTCCTTGTGAGTGGGTTGGGTTTTTTGTGTCAATCCTTTTCCAGTGGGAGTTTTGTAGAGTTCTTTTAGTTTAATTACAAATTAAGATGCCGAGCACATCCTGAAGGATGGATATAGAGAAATTCAATGGAAGCAACTTTGAGCTGTGGAAACTCAAAATGGAAGATCTGTTAGTAGATCAAGATCTTTGGACTGCTGTGTTTGGAACAATGCCTCAAGGCATGAAGCAAGAGGATTGGGACCTTGCAGATAGAAAGTCTAAAGGGCTGATAAGGCTCTATTTGACAGACTTTGTTCTTTTGAACGTGCATGAAGAAAAAATTGCATCTTCCTTGTGGAAAAGATTAGCATCTATTTATCAAGGAAAGTCCTTGGTGAACAAGCTGTTCTTGAGGAAGAAGCTGTACTCTCTGAGAATGTAGGAAGGAGGGTCTATTGCTGATCACTTAAATGCTTTCAACATGTTGATTGCTCAACTAACATCTGTTGGTGTGAAGATTGAAGATGAAGATCGTTGCATGCTGTTGCTGTGTTCTCTGCCTGATTCTTGGGATCATCTAGTGATGGCCATTGTGAGTACAACATCCACATTCAAGATGGAAGATGTTGTTGCTTCTCTGTTATCAGAAGAAATGAGAAGAAAATATTCTGAGATGAAAAAGGAGGCTCTGGCTGTTAGAGGTAGACCAAAGGAGAAAGGAAAGAAGAAGGACAAGAAGTCCAGATCGAAATTAGAAGGGAGATCAAAGTCTCCTGGAAAAAAGTCAAAGGTGAAGTGCTGGAACTGTGGGCAACCTGGTCATATCCGAAGGGATTGCAAGGAGGAGAAAAAGAAGAAGAAGAACTCTTCTGGAAATGATTCTTCTCATAGTGATGCAGACGTTTTCATTGCATCTTTGGCTACATGGGCATCAGATGATGTCTGGCTGATTGATTCTGGAGCATCTTTCCACATGACATCTCATAGAGAATGGTTCATGAAGCATGAATAATACAACGGTGGAAAGGTGTATTTGGCAAGTGATTCATCTTTGGAAATTGTTGGTCGTGGAAGAGTCAGAATTCAATTCCCTGATGGAAGAGTGAAGGGAATCAATGATGTGATGCACATACCAGGTCTGGCTCATAATTTACTTTCTGTAAGTAAGCTGAATGATATCGGAGTGCATGTCACGTTCTCTGGAAATGGCTGCAAGATGACTAGAGGCTCTATGGTGCTGGCTAGGGGTGCTCGAATTGGTACCCTGTACAAGCTGGATGCACATGATGTTCAATGCAATAGTGTCTCTGCAAAGTCACTAAAAGCTGCTCATGGAGAAAAGAAGGAAAACCTTCCTGATGGAGTAAACACCATGGAGGTTAAACTTCCAGCAGAAAAGACTATGCTTTGGCATCATAGGCTTGGCCACATTGGTGAGAAAGGTTTAAAAACCTTGAAAAATAAAAACTTGGTAGAAGGGCTTGAAGATTGTAACCTTGAGTTCGATTTTTGTGAACATTGCATATATGGAAAGCAACACCGTGTTTCATTTTATTCCAGTCCTCACAAAACTTCTAATATGCTTGATTATATACATTCTGATGTGTTTGGTCCAGTGAATGTTCCTTCTTTGTCTAAATCAAGATACTATGTGTCATTTATTGATGATTATTCAAGAAGAGCATTTGTATATTTTCTGAAAAGTAAATCAGAAGTGTTCAGTTGGTTTAAGGAATTTAAAAACCTTGTAGAAAATTAGACTGGTAGATAAATAAAATGTTTAAGGACTGACAATGGTGGTGAGTTCTGTTCAGATGAATTTGAAAGGTATTATGAAGATCATGGGATCAAAAGACACAAGACTACACCTTACACTCCACAACAAAATGGAGTTGCTGAAAGGTTCAACAGGACAATAATGGAAAGAGCACGAAGTATGCTGAGCAGTGCTGGCTTGGAGGAGAAGTTCTGGGCTAAAGCAGTCTCTATAGCATGTTACTTGGTAAATCGCTCCCCTAACTCTGCTCTTGTTGAGAAGACACCTTTGGAAGCATGGTCTGGAAAGAAGCCCTCTCTTAGACATATTCGTGTCTTTGGTTGTGAGGCATATGCATATGTGCCATTCGAAAAAGGATCTAAGTTGGAAAAAAAAGCTGTGAAGTGTATTTTTATTGGCTATAGTGCTGGAATAAAAGGATACAAGCTTTGGAATCCTAAGATTGAGAAGGTTTTGCATAGCAGAAGCGTTATCTTTCATGAGCTGAAACCTTCTACTTTGGATCTGTAGTCAGAGAAGAAATCAAAGAATGAAAAGGATGTAGCAGAAATTCCTTCGACACTAGATAAAGAGGAATTGAAAAATCAAAATGTACCTGATACTGAGGAGAGCTCAAGTAGTTCTGAAAGTTCTGATGAAGATGAAGAACCACCTCAGCCTCAACCTGTGAGGAGGTCAACTCGTGAAAGAAAGCAACCTGATAGGTATGGGTTTTCTTTAATAGAAACTACTTGTGCCTATGCTTTAACTTCTAGCACTGATGAACCTAGGACTGTGAAAGATGCATTTAAAATGTCTGATTCAAACTCTTGGTTGGAAGCCATGAATGAAGAAATGGCATCATTAGAAAAGAATGAAACATGGAGTTTGGTTCCATTTCCTAAAGGTAGAAAATATGTAGGCTGCAAATGGATATTCAAAAAGAAAATAGGTCTGGATGGCAGCGTGGAAAAATATAAAGCGAGGCTGGTTGCAAAAGGTTATTCCCAGGTAGAGGGAATTGACTATGGAGAAATCTTTTCTCCTGTAGCTAAGCTAACATCTATTAGATTTTTTTTGTCACTTGCATCAGCGTATGACTTAGAGATTGAGCAGATGGATGTGAAGACAACATTTCTTCATGGTGATCTTGAAGAAGAAATTTATATGTCCCAGTCGGAGCACTTCGTGGAAAAAGGTAAAGAAAGACTGGTATGCAAGTTAAAGAAATCTCTGTATGGTTTAAAACAGTCCCCTAGAATGTGGTACCAAAAGTTTGACACTTTTGTCTTGTCATTGGGATTTGTACGATCAAAATGTGATCACTATGTGTATTACAAAGCTGAAAGTGATCAAGTTCTTATTATTGCTTTATATGTTGATGATATGCTGTTCATACGCAATAGTAAGCTAATGATTTCTAATCTTAAGTCTCAGTTGTCTGTAAAGTTCCAAATGAAAGATCTTGGTGCAACAGGGTATATTCTAGGAATGGAAATAACCAGGGACAGGAAGAATAGAAAACTTTGGCTCAGTCAGAGTAAGTATGTCAAGACTGTTCTCGAGAGATTTTGTATGACTGATTGCAAAAAACTAGTTGTTCCAATTACACAAGGAATGAAGCTATCTGTTGAGGATTGTCCAAAATCTCCTACTGAGATGGAGGACATGACCAGTGTACCTTATGCTAGTGTGGTTGGCAGCCTTATGTATGCAATGGTCTGTACAAGGCCAGACATTTCCCAAGCAGTGGGAGTTCTTAGTCGGTTTATGGCTAATCCTGGAAGAACACATTGGGATGATGTGAAGAGAGTGTATAGATATCTGAAGGGTACTTCAGACTATGCTTTGTGTTACCATGGTAACTTGGTTGAATCACAGAAGACTCTCAACATTCAAGGTTATGTGGATTCTGATTGGGCATGGGACATTGATAGCAGAAGATCCACCAGTGGATATTTTTTCATGATGAATGGTGGTGCAGTGAGTTGGATGAGCAAGTGGAAGGTTGTTGTCACTTTATCCACTATAGAGGCAGAATACATGGCAGCAACACATGCCTGTAAAGAAGCAATCTAGTTAAAACATTTTTGTTCTAACATTGGTTTTGATGTAGAGAAGATTACTATCTACTGTGACAATCAGAGTGCTATATGTTTAGCAAAGAATCCTACTTTCCATGCAAGGATGAAACATATAGATGTACAATATCATTTTGTACGAGATATGGTGGAGGATGGGAAGGTCTCTTTGGAGAAAGTGGATACTATGGAGAATGTTGCAGATGCATTGACGAAGCCTGTGGGCACAGACAAATACAGGTGGTGTGCCAGTTCGATGGGCCTCTTGGCCCATGTTTTTTAGTAGTTTGTGTATGCTCTGGAGGTATCAGTAAGATCTTCATCAAGTGGGAGCTTGTTGGAATATGTGCCTCAATCCTTACTGACATGGAACTCCTGAAGGGAAAAGTCACTGTGACATTGTTCATGTCTGGGCAACTAACTATTCTAAATCTGCTTGACAGGTTCATGTCACCAAGATAGAGTTGATGTCTTGCCGAATGAAGTCTATCGCTGTGACTCTCTGTGTTCGGCATGACCTTTTGGCGATCGGAAGAACTCTGGGCAACAGTTGATCTTATCGGGCTATCTCACAGGTGTCGGAGAGAGGTCCCAACGAATGGTGAATGTCTCACCGATAGCATACTACTATCGGGCTAACACAAGGATCTCGGGGAGATCTCTCAGTGAGAAGGTAAGTCTCGCCGACGAGGGTTTTCTCTTGGTTCGCTCACGGTGACTTAAAGACTTCGGCATGAAGTCTTGGCGACCGATGTATGTCTCGCCAATGTCGGGGTAACCTAAAGGTCACGGGGAGATGTCTCAACGAAACCGGAAAGTCTTTCCGATAGGAGGATTCTCGTGGTGTCTTCGCGGTAACAAAAGATTTCGCTGAGAAGTCTTGGTGACTTGGATAAGTCACGCCGATGATCTTCGGTAAGACTTGGGGCGCTCGGAGAAAGGTCACGGCGAAAGACATGAGTCTTGCTGATAGTTTGTGACCATTCGATGTAAGCTGTGTCTTGCGGTATGATGTCTCACCGAAGCCGTGGGGTCTTGCCGATAGAAGTAAGGCTTCGGTATAGCATGCAGTGGTCGATGGGAAGTCTTGGCGAGAACGTAGTGTCTTGCCGATAGTTTATCTCATCGCTATGACTTCTGACTTCGATATGAGTCTCTCTGAAATGCGATTGTTACGCCGAATGGAAATCACTCATCGGCATGACTCAAAGACTTTGATAAGAGGTCTTGACAAGTTTGGTATGTCTTGCTGATGGTCTCTCTGAGTTCGCTATGACTTATGGTTTTTGGAATGAGTCTTGTCGAATTAGATTTCTCTTGTCGATTGTTGGGGTCTGAAGCTGATATCGATAGCAAATACTTTGTGGCATCGGGGAGACATTGTTAGTGTCTCACCGATATGCCAACAAAGTTGAACGTCGTTGACTGTGAGACCATCCTATGTGGCATCCTGCTGGACCAATAAGAGGAAGCAATTTTCAAACTGATGACGGTTGGATTTTTTGTAACTGTTGCGATGCTGGAACTGAATAGCTTGCAGGGAAAAATCTAAAACGGCATGGAAACTTTCTTCGATGGAGATCTAGCTGATAAGGATGCACAAAAGACAAAATCAGAAGGCGAATAGAATAAAAGCAGATCGATTCTGATTTGAGATGATGATGAGTTTATCGAATAGGTTAAGAGATTTTCTAAGAGAGTTTGAACAGTGAATGTTGTAGCTACTATGAAATATCAGAGAGTTGTATTTCTGATTGTATGTAATTGTTGTTATTGTAATACAAAGAGATTCAACTTGGTGTGGTGGATTTTTTTTCCCGAAAGGGTTTCCCACGTAAATCTGTTATTCAGTTGTCTTTGAGTATCTTCTTTGTTTCTGCAAATCTTTCTTGTGTATTTTAATTAGATTGTAATTTGAAAAATTAAAAGCCCTACATTGCATTCTTCCCCATGGATTTGACATTAGGAAAGTGTTTTCCACACCTTTTCTTTCCTTACAATAACTAGGAGCAGGATTCTATTCTCAATATGACTATATTGTAACATCTAACATTTATATTAAAAATGGATAAGTTTGTTGGGCATATAATCCTTATTTGATTTTTATACTCATTTTACAATAATTATTATTTTCGAAAGACTCAGTCCTCTTCCTATTCTTGAGAAAGAGTTGACATATGTTCTTTATTTTGTTTTCAATTCATGAATAATGGGACTCTCTCATAGACCCTATATAGTTGGATTCCATGTCAAGGAAGATATCTAGTAGTAGTAGTGATAGAATGTAGTATGTCATATGTGTTATTGAATAATATTTCCAACAAATTTCTTGTTAGATTGTGTGTAGCAATTCTATGTTTAGAATGCAATAAAGGAGAATTACTTTGATAATATGTTTTTTTAAGTAAGTGATTGATAAGATCTAGTGGAAGCAACAACTCAAGCAAGGGCCACTTGAGGTACTGCTGAACCACTTCAATTTAGTTTGCTAGATTAGATTATGTATTGAGAATTTAAATGCATTAATAGTTTAATTAAATATTTTCAATTTATGTGATTGTAAATAAATGTGTTACAATTCCTGAATTAGAATCTATAGGTTGATGTTTTGTTTCATACTTTGGATGTTTACTAAGTTAGGAAACTATAGTATTAGGTATTTGCAACATAAGGTAGTAGTTTATATTTCTTTACTCTATTTTGAGAATTAGAAATTTATTTTGATTTAAAGCTTTTATTATATTTGCATGTGTTTATTCACCTATACTCATTTGATGTAGGATGTCCAGAATCCATGAATGTATATAAATTTCCAACACTATCTAAAGTTTTATGACTCCCTAGTTGATGATTTAATGCAACCATCTTGTGAATGATGAATTGCTTAGTTAGGGATCCTCAGGTCCTCTAAGTCATGTGCATAACCAATAGCACCAAGTTAATTAGACATTAGAAATGATTCCACAATTATTGCAGTGAATAGTAAATAATTTGTTCATGTATATAAGTAATAGTTTGAAAATTATTTTCCAATATTAACTTTCCTATTACCCTTATACTTGGACATGAACATAGCAAGTAAATTACCAACATGCAAAACTAAAGGATGATTCTTCACTCTAGATATTTAAGTGTATATGGATGCTAAAAAGATTAGTGCCTACTTCTTGAGATTACAAAATCTAAAAATTACAAACATATACTATCCTAACAAAATTAGCTTTGTAGTTTATCAATAGAATATTATTGTTTTACAATAATTTAAACCCCTAACTAGAGTAGCTTATAGCTTTAACTATTTAAATGCCAATACCTTACAATTATATTTAAACCCCAATGATTAGCTACCTAGATTATACTTAGTAATCCTTTATTAATATTGCAACCCCACTTAATATTTAGAAAAACTTATTACACTCTTTGAAGGCATTTAAATTAAATAAATAAACCTTACAACAAATGTGCAAGTGAAGATGAAGATTCTAATTTTCCTTGAAAATGCACTTCTCTTCAAGAGTTAAATAATATAATAAAGGAGACAACCTGAGTGCAAATTAATATTCTTCTCAATTTCAATAGAGTGAAATCATTATTACAATACAGGACAAAAAAATTCAAATCTTTGTTATCTTTTAGAAAAAAATATTACAATTTTCTTACAAAGTTTCTCTTTAGAATCTTGTTCCTCTCCAAAATCACCCAACCATTACAAATAAAATATTCTTTACATTATGCATAACCTCTTTCAAAAAATCAAGATTTACATTACTTAGAATATTCTTTTTTTTTTTGTTCTAATTTTGGTTTTGAAATTTGTTATCTTTTTCTTTTCTTTTATAAGTATTTAAAACATAGCAAGAAATATTTGAAATTACACAACTTCTAAGAATAATAAATTTTAATCTACGAACCTATTTTACCTCCCATTTTTTTACTAAAGAACTTGGAGAGATCTCCTACCCAAAAAATTATAACACCAATTTATAGACTCAAATCCCATCATTTGAACATTCAAAATTGAAATTTAATAATTTCTACAAGACTTCTAAAATCTTAAAAGTTTAATAACTTGTCATTTCAGTGTAATTTTTTGGTTGAAACTAAATCTCAAGGTTGACTATACATTCCAACATCTTTTCATAAATTTTCATATCCCTATGTGCTTAAATGTAATAGAAATCTTGCTATTATTAGCTATTTTGATAATTTTGGTTATTCTAGACAATTTTAGGGGATTTTTTTTAAGAATGTATACTCAACAAGCTCAAAATTGGAGTAAAATGATAACCTCACATATAGACAATATTTTTTTAATCTTGACCTAATTTGAGTAAACCAAGATAACAAAGGGGACACCAATTAGGATGAAACTTTAGCAAAGAAAGTTAAATTTTTAGCAATAGGAATGAATTGATAATTTCAACATAGGATTGAACAATGTCTCTTGTATGGGATGCATGTTTAAGTGGAACATGACAAGAATTCAAATAACTCCAAGATGTAAACTAGAAACAAAAATAACACAAAGAGAGGACCATGATAATTAAAAATAATCTTGACCAACAAGCATTAAAACTACATGTAAGAACACACATCACAAAAAAAAATATATAAGAAGAAACAAGACATAATATGTATAGGGTGTAGCTAAAACTTACATGGACACTACTAATCCCAAGTATCATGGATCAACAAATTCACCATTTATTTGGCCAAGCTCGAGGTAATATGTAATATCGCCACACCCCTTGCCAAATTTATTTGACCATACCATTTTCCATATGTTTCTCCATCTAAAACATGAGGTATTAAACCATTCTAATTTTTTCCTTGTATCAACGCATGTTTCTAGAGTTGCAACTCAAGAAATCCATGTTGATTGTTACTCCCTTCAGAAGGACAACTCTTGTTATAAGGAAAATATATTATAATCTCTACCTCCTAGATCAATCTAAAGGTAATATGCCTCAATAAAGAAGGTGGATTCAAATTTGGGATCTACCTCATTGAATTATATTATATCTACACTAAGACCAATATATTCCATGTATGTAATCTTGTTGTTTTATGTTGTACACTTCCACTTATCATGATATACTAACTTGTTGATAAATGTAACAATTTTTTCCTATCCATCTTCATACCCTTTTAGTATAAAAAATAATAGTACTTGACATGACATAAGGGGAAAGATAAAAGGGTTAAAAAATATTTGAACTAGCCAAGACCTATGCATGCTGAGAAACTTCCCTGGTTTTTTCATATGCATCAATTAGCTCCCTAATTAATCGAATGATTCATCTCCAAGACCTTCATTATCTCAATCACTTACAAAGATAGGATTATCCCTACACCAATAAGGATAATTGTTTCTCATGTCAAGTGGGAAAATAGGCTTATCATAGATGATTTTTTTCCTTACATTTATTTTATCCATAAATGTCTCAACCTCTTCTATATAATTATTAGAATTATTCTCAAAATCAATATGTTTAGAATCATTAAAATCACTTGAAAATATTGAAAATAAGTCTTCAACATTAGTTATTATATACAAAAATTGTAGACCAAAATAAATAATTCAAATGTAAATATCAAACCCTTCAATCTACATTTAGTGCAACCTCAATTAGAGAAAAAAATCAACAATAAATGAATAAAAATAATATTTTAACTCACATTGATTCTTGTTACACCATGAAGGTGGTTGTTCTTATAATAGTGAATGTGGTTGCTTCATGAGTTGACAATGTGGCAATATGATAATTCAGGATCCTCTTTAAAATGGCTCATGAGAGGGTAGATTTATAGTCTTGGTAGGATGAAGATCAACATTTGAGATCAAAAGGTAGATGGATGGTTAGGATTGAGTTGGTTTGGTGGTTAGAAAATCAAGGATGTAGGATATTTGAGATTTATTAATTGGTTTTTGAATTTTGGTGAGATGGTTAGAAATTAGTTATGGGATGAGTGGAGGGAAAAAAGGGGAATTTATTATTTATTTTTTGGAATTTTGGGTGATTATGATATTTAATTTGATTAATTAAATTCATGTGGAAAGGGGACATGAAATATGAACTAGGACTTAGGGAAAATGGTTATAATTAGAGGAAATTAAGGATAATGAGGATAATTAGGACTTGGTGGAAAAATCATGATTTTGGGATAAAATTCAAAACTTTGGATTTTGGGTAAAGTTTATGTGTCTACATATTTCCCCTCTTTGAGATGATGTTACGAATTATTGGTAAAAATATTTGTCATTGCAAATTTCAATGTGAATTACCCAATGGGCAGTGACAAATAGTCCAACAGTTGGAGATGTTGTTATTGGACTAACAACTTTCCTCTGCATTTGAGAGGGGTAGCCCCCTCATAAGATAGGGTTTTTGGGGTTTTGTCTACTTTTAACCTAAAAGTACAAAAAATAAAAGGGAAAAACTAAAGGAAATTGAATAATAGAAAAACCAGTGGTAGACACACAAATACCAACTAGGACTTTTCAACTTACTACAACTTACAAGAAGGTTTCACTACAAAGCATGTTTTAGCTATGCAATGATAATGAAAGAAGGATAAAAAGCCTCAACATACAATGAGATAAGTTATTTCAACAAATTCAAACCAAGATACCAATGTGATTGTGTTTATTACATCAACTACACTATTTATATAAGCTTCAATACATGACCAGTGGTTTTTCCACAAACAAAAAGAGATTACTAATTTGACATATGAAAAGAAAGTAATAATAACTCAAAAGTACATCTAGAATGTACAATCCAAATGCTTTCTTTATATTATGTTTTTGAAATTATACAACTCCAAAAACCCTTAGGTACAAAGTATCAAACCAAAACCCCCCAAAATGTCTCCAAAAAGTTCTCCAAAGTTCTCCCTCTATAAGAGTCTCCTCTTTACAATACCAATAGCCTTGTATTTATAGGATTCCTTTTGATACCACTTATAACTAGTTTCTAACCACCTAATAACTACCTTTTTGAAATATAATGATTTAAAAAAATCTTTATTTTGGTGAGATGTCACTCATATTTTCTAGAAAGAAAGCTCATTTTCTAACCTCTAATTACAATAAGTGACATTAGTCACTCTTACAATAAGATAACTCAAAACCTATAAATTCAAAGGAAGATCAAATTATTAGTCTTGTTGAGGCAGGAACCATGTCATCTTCCAATCCATTTTCATTTTGGAGATCAAATCATCATCCATAATGAATACTAGACCTAGTTGGAATGGTTTCCTTTTCATGCCCCTGAACATTATTGGTATCTTCCATCTCATATATATATATATATCGACCTATAGTGGTTTTCGTTCAGAGCTAGATAACATAAAGTGAACCTCCAAATTCTACCATAGCTGACAAGTAGTCAAATTTTTCTATCCAAGTCCACATCCCTACTATGAAAGATAACACTCTAAAATCATGGATAAAATACCATATATGTTGTATAGTCCCATAAACTCTATTAATTACTTTTTTTATATATGAGGCCTTAAAGATATTTAATAATTTACAAAGATCACAAATGAAACATATCCGTTAAACCATATTATAAGATTAAGAGTAGGAAATGCCATTGACATAGGTTCTTGAAAGCCAAATATTCGCTTGAAAAAAAAATCCATGATATTTTACAAGTTTTGTGTAAGAATCTTCCTATCTGCGTACTTTTTAACCACAAAATGGTAGCAATAGTCAATCTTACCGTTGCTACTTATTTTTAATATCTTTCTTCCATCACTAATACAAATTCAATATCGTGCATGTCAATGTGATTACATTATATGGCATGTTGAAAGCAAATTTTAGTGATGGAAAAAAGTAGCTATGGATAAAACAATATTGGTTGCGAAAGGGGCACCTCCTAGATAAAAAGTGAGCATATACTACTTGTAATCATGAGACCACATTGCAATTCATATGCTTCCATTTTGACATGCAAGTAACAACATATATAACTAGTATATATATATTATTTTAATAATATATATAAAATACGTCGAGAGATATCCTTCTCAAGGCGTCTATTCAATTTTTATAATAAAAATTTGATTAAAAAATAGGCGCCTTGAGAAGGATATCTCTCGGCGTATTTTATATATATTATTAAAATAATATATATATGCTAGTAGTAGTCGCCGTGCAACATGTAATCATGAGACCACATTGCGATTCATATGCTTCTATTTTGACATGCAAGTAACAACATATATAATTATGTCAACAGTTCACTTTTTTTGTTTTGGCACTATAACTGCTGCTTCAAACTTTCACAATAAAAGAAAGAAAGAACTAAAAATTAGATGGGTTTTAGTGTCAAGACAAATAGTTTTGTAGTTTTAAAAATGGAGATATAATTTGCAACTCCAAAGAAATTTTCAACAAATCCATTTTGTGCATAACCTTCAAATATGGCGTGAAGAAACTACCCATAATTTAACCTTAAATCAGATAATTAAAACAAAATAAAAATGGAGCAGCTTCAAAACAATGCTCAAATATGTTGTTGCATAACATAGAAAAAACATTAAGGAAAAATAAAAACAAACTCATAATAAACAATTTTCAATACATCGTTGGAAGCTTTCTAAACAAAAAACTAAAATATATTAAAATAATAGAAACTGTGACAGTGAATGGAAAGTAAATTGGCTTATTGAAATTGTCTAATTCACATCATTTACCAACATACCCCCTCTTGATGCAGAGAGGACTCACAATATGATTTTGGAGTGTCAAAATTTTGAATCTTTGCAACAACCTTAGTGAAAATGTCTGCAAGTTGTTCTTCAATCTTGATATACCTAAGTTTTGCTTCCTTCTTTTGCACCAAATTTCTAATAAAATTATACTTAAGATTAAAGTGTTTAGTTCTATTCTAAATCTGAAATAAATTGGATAACCCAAGGAATCTTATAAGAGAAATTCAAAACTACATAAACTGGAAAAACATAAACAATACAAACCAACAACTCTAAGAAATATGCAATGTTATGATGACAAAGTTGTATTAAGAGCTTCCACGATGAAAATATAAGCTATGTAGTGATTTTATATAGAACTAAAGAGAGGATGGAGGTGGCAAATTAACCAATAGTCCAAATGACCACCAATAACCACCAATATTAAATAAAGTGATGAAAGGGGTAAATGCTCCACCCTTTAAGGGTGGGGACACCTCATCAACTTATCTCCTGGTTATTAAATAATAAATTCACTTTATTATCCTAATCAAGTTTAATAAAAATGTAGGAAAAACCTATAACTAAGGGAAAATAAAAACCTACACGAACACCCCCCCTTAAGCATAGCTTAGGAGGATGTAAAAGATGATGGATCCTAGCAAATGAGGCCATGTTAGTTACCCATGTACAAATCAAATCCCACCAAGAAGAAGAAGCCCCCCAAAAATAGAGAGAGAAGAAGAGAAGGACTAAGTAGCCCCTCCCAAAGAGATCCAATGGTAGATGCTCAAAACTAGATGTAAAAAATGGTCCACAATCATCGAAAAATGTTCCTCCCATTACGAAAAAAACAAAACTAAAGGTGTGTGCAAGCTAACTCCCAAGTCCTAAAAGGAATATGTAAGGAGAAAGTGTAAAATGTATGAGATATTTGAACTCAACTCAAGTGTCCCCATGTTGATGTTGAAGGCTCTCACAATCGAATCAAATGTTCTAGGCCACACTGGTAAATCAAAATCTCCTAGAGACAAATGTAGAACATAAGCCAAAGACTCAAGTATCTCCTCTGAAGATGTCTTCTCCAAATTTTGTTCCAAAGTATCTACACTCATGTCAAATTGTAATGAACAATCATGTAGAGAATGAACAAGTGGGTCAAAGTGTTCCCTCAATTGAAGAAGAATCAATTGTGTCAAAGAGAAGATGAATACAATCACTAGTGTCATCTAGATCTCAAATGAGGGACTCTAAAAACAAGCAAGAGATGTCTAGCAGAAATTGATCCCAATGGATTAAATCTAGAGGACATAAATGACCCTATTGCAATAAATCATTGGAGGATCTCGAAGAAGCTTCTCTATAATTTGAAGTAGCAACATGTATGTTTGATGGGGTATCAATGAACTGATTATCCAAAGAGGATGTGTTCACACAAGATGAGGAACATAAGTCTCAATATCATCTACAAGAGCCTAGTTCTCCAAGGAAATGTCACTTTCAAATGAAGATCCAACATCTCCATACAACTACTGGATGCTGGTCCAAACAATGAAAGGGAACTCAATGTGCTCTATGTGATATAGAGTATCCTAAAAAATACTAAGACATATTGGTCCATAAACCATTCCATTATTGTTAAACCATGCATTCTTTTGATCATAGCCACTTGGCTTAGGAACAAGTCCAAGGAGATAGGGTAGTAGACCCTACTCAAGGAAATGGTTCTTTATCCCTTTTTTCTAGAATAAATAGTTCTTTGAAGTTAACTTTACAATAAAAGGATGAAAATAATTTTTAAGAGACATTATTAACTCCTCAGGCCCATAAATGGAACTTTATCTTAGTTTGTGATTGCAAAATGCCTATATAATCTCCCAAGAATGAGTGGAAAATAAAGATACCAAGAGACACCAATACACTCCCACTATTTTCACTAGTATCAAAAATTACCCCCCTAAATATTATAAGGTTGAAACTTTATAGTTTAGTGCGTTTACAAAGCTTTTTACAAAATGCAATGCTCAATAGGATCACAATAGAAAAAATTAAAAATTTTGATACAAAATGAGCCTAACAAAAATATGAAAAAATAGCCCTATAGCTATGTAGTTCTCTTCAATACCTTTTCAATGCATATTCATTTTCAAAAAATAGAGTACTAGGGTGAAAGATATGGCATGTTGAAGAAATTAGCAACAAACAACTTCAACTTGAAATATCTGGAAAAAATTGGCAAAAATTATTTTCAATACTTTCGTGGATGGAAAGTGATCATCTCCAAATTTTCAATGATATTTCATTTGACAAAATCCAATAACCAGGGAAAAGGTTATGCAAGTTTCAAAAAAATGCACAATTTGGCCAATATGAGGGCCCTGGTGGCCCTTGGGTGACTCGTGGGTGGCGTCGCTGGTAGAGGTGGAACCCTAGATCAAATAACATTGAGCAACGAAGTCAATGAGTTAGGAAGTGAACAATTGGCAGTCAAGAATATTTTTCTGTCGCGGTTTAAACTATGTTCGATTGTCGTTTAGCGACTAACCCTGTCGGTTACTGCTTGTTTGTTGTCGATTTGAAGCCACAACAAATTCAATAGATGCAAATAGCTATATCTTTTTTGTGGGTGACTTATAATTGTGTGGTTGAAGTCCATTGCACAGGCACTTAGCCTATGCACTAAGTGCTAGGTTGTTAGTGCTTTACGCTAATAAATATATTTTTAAAAAAATTCTAAATTTTTCCTGCACATGAACCATACTACATGACTTGGGGGGCCATACAGCCTCCTAGGCAAACCATTTTTGCATCTATTGCTCCTGGAACATAATATAGGTAAATTTTATATCAAAATTTGTCTCCACGACCTCCTAAACACGATGACAAGGTCCTTTTTCATTGAAAATGCTACTACAAAAAAAATTTCACCAAATTTGAGCTTGAAACTGTTGTTTGTAACTATGTCAAAAAATCTCCAAATTGGATGAAACAAAAGCCAATCACGTTGGAATAGTAAAAAATACCACCAATATAACTAGGAATATTGCAATCACCCAAATCTCACAAAACACATATGCAATATAAAGAGGTTATTAGATTTTTGTAAACCCCTTCTAATTTTCAAGATCATTCTAAATGCAAGAGAAGAGCATACAAGATTTTACAAGATCTTATATGAAAAACTCAAACTCTCAATTAAGAATCTATGAACTCAATTTTTTCAAAAAAAAAATCTAATACCATGTTATAAATCTGAAATAGATTGAATAACCCAAGGAACTTTATTAGAGAAATTCAAAGCTACAAAAACTAGAAAAATATAAACAATACAAACAAGTGTAGAATCATCTAGGTCTCCTTATCCTCCTCTCCATTAAGATAGTAGTCATCATCAATCCCCTCATACTCTATATCATTTCAATCACCCTCTATATCAAAAATAAGATGACCCTCTTGTGGTCATAGCTACCTTTGTATTTGTGCTTGTGTCTATCCTTATATCAATAATATAATAGAAATCTCTAAAGTAAGATGAATCCATGTGAGTGTCCCTCACCCAACCTTAGTTATGTTAGGTAGATTTACAACATGGGGGAACTAGGGAAATCCCTTTTGAATTTCCTCTGCATGTGTAATTTTATGAGTCCAATAAATTATGCCTATAAACCAAGTGTATCACCCCTTTGTAGCAGTCTCTAGCTATACCATGACATGTCCTCCCCTTTATCTTTGTGCAGGGGTTGACAATAATGTTTATATCTATCAAGGTAGCCACTTACTATGTAGATGAGACATAGTTCTCCAAAAAATTCCACTTTATGGCTCTAGGAAGAGTGGGATTAATTGTAGGCATGTATTGTTGATAAGGCCTAGTATTCCCTAAAATCACTACCATGACTAAAGAAGGGTGGATAAATGCTAGGGACTTGCAATGTACAAACATATGCAAGTTATGGTGTACCAATAACAAGATGTCAATCCCCATGTGTATACTCTACCTTGTTGCAACTATTGAATGGTAGGAGCCCACAAGCTCACCTAAGGAAATGGAAATGGAACTCCTTAGCCACTAACAAGTGGGAGGCTATCATGCCAAAAATAACCTTTTGTAGGGGTACAATATCACATGTTGAAACTAAGTTCAATTGTATTCCCATCCTATCTCTAGGTCTCCCAACACCGATGAAGTTGGAATAAGATAATATTTCATCCTCTAATTTAAACTATGCCTATGTAAGATTCTACCCTTAGATAGGGATACATAGGGTCCTATAAACATCATAAAAAATTGATCATCCACTTGCTAGATATACCAAGGAACTAGAAGGTGTTCATATTTGTATCGTAGTAAATTAGGATGTCATAGAAAATGCATGTCATAGGTCACATGATAGATACTTGCACTACTCTATCTATCCCTACTCATCGTAAGATGGTTAAACATACTCCAAATGGATCCTCCACTATTCTAACAAACCAAGCCTACTCTCTAGTTTTATTCTAGCATATGCACATGTGATATTAATGTAACCACTCACTTTTAATTTCAAAATTTGTAAAATCTCATAAAAGACATATAAAAGAAAAAAATTAAAAAAAAATTAAAAATTGAAAAACCCAAGAAAATCCCAAACATAAGTGACCAAACAAGTCCAAAAATGAAAAATATAATTTGTAAAATTACTCCTTGGAAAAATGGGCAAGCCTAAAGACACTTGAGCATATTAGGGTCACCTAAGAAACCTATCCTACCAAGATGGGAAACCCCATGTGGTAAAATGGACAACCCAAGCCATACCCCCAAATTGCTTAAAAATAAAAAATTTACCTTGAAAATACAAAAAATAAAAACATGATTGTTACCTAACTAGACACCTACCCTTTGCAACCAACTACCCTAAATTTGATGGTTTTTTGACACAAAGTAGGAAAAACTCAAATTATGGAAGAGGGTTTTTCTCATTTTTGCACCTATGTGTCCATTTGATGGTGAGCCACAATGATAGTCACAATCCCCTCATTGAAATATTTTTGTTGGATATGATATCACCTAATTCCATCATTTTTTATCTAGATCTTGATTTTCTCCCTCACTGCAAGCACAAATAAAATCTAAAATTGAACCAATTTCACATATATGGGTTATTTTTCACCCTTTTTGGAAATGAATTCATGCAAATCAAAGAATAAAAATATACCTTGCACTTGGTCATGATGGTATGTCCACTCATATTTATTTTCACATAATTTAATCAAACATTTCAATTGCATGCACTTGAGTCATTTTTTCTATACCTTCTAGGTTATAGCACATACAATGAAAGTTGACAATGAAGGCAGTATCTCTTTAACCCTACATTGATGGTCAGAAATATTATTGATATTAGCATTAGTTATATTTTTTAGTTAACAATATCAACTTTCCATAATACATAAGTCTTATTTACTTTGATTTCTTGATTCAATTGCATAATAATTTTTGCATCAATGTTTCAGATCACACTCTATGATCCATCATCAAGATGAAAAAAAAAGAGCTCAAGGAGAAGATGATGTAGGAAAATACAAAGGGTAAGTATTGGTAATTGTGGGGGTACCACATACCTATTATAAGAAGTGACACTTGTCTTCTATGTATATTTTTTTTACTTGAGAGGAGAATATGTAAGCTCCCAAAATTGCATGTCTATACATTATAGTTTGATGATGATATAGTTCTTTAGCTCAAAGGAAGCATGTAATTAGCCTTTAGGACCCTCTCTTTCCTTTACCTTGGCTTCTCCAACCTTCTTCCTTGTACCTATATCCTCATGATTTCCATAAGTTTCATTTTCAACCAATTATCATATCGATGAGGGTGTTGTCTAGGCCTATCTATAGAATGATTTTAGATTTCCTAATTCATGTTAGATTTTATAAAAAATAAGGAATTCTTATGCTAGAAAGGAATGCTATCTAGAAAGAATTTAATAATTCTAATCTACAAAAACATAATAAATTTAATCTAAAGAAACAAGAAAGTTAATTATTATTTTTCTACAACAAAATAAAACTTCCTTAACTATTGATATGCTAGTAATGAAATATAAACTATTCTATTATTTTATTATTTTTCCATAGAATATAAATCTAGTACTAAAATAATTTAAACAATATTTATGTTTCTAAAGATAGGATTTCATCACAACATGGAAATAAGAGTATACTTTGTAATTATAGAATACAATTCTTTTTCAAATGAACATATAATCGCATAAGAACATAATAGATAACAAAAATAATATAGATAATAGAAGTAACATAGATAGAATTAAAAATACTAAACTTGTAGGTTATAAAGAGTATAATCACAACTATGTAGACATAATTTCAATGAAAAAATAAACTATTTATCTCTACTATATGCTCCAATCCCTCAATTAAGTGGCCAACTTGTGAGATAAGAGGTATTCGCTACACATGTGTCTCTTTGTTCTTAAGAGATCACCAAGGAACGAACTGCCCTTATCCACCTTAGCATAAACAAAATGAAGAAATTGCAAAGGAAATGAGTACATGTTATCTTTCAAATAAAACTACTTTAGATCCCGAGAGAGTGAAACTTTTGGATTTCTGCCTCCGATAGAGGAGCTCTCAACCAAAGGACGACAATGTAGATTCAGGATGCTAATGCAATGCATTGTCATCCAACTGGCACACTGGTGTCCTAAGCAACAAAAAGCTCATGAGTTCAGATAGGTAGAATAAGGTCTCACTTCTTAACTTAGATCTAAGGTATACTAAACAAAGTAACCAAACAAAGAATCAAAACTTTAGGAAAAGCACAAGAAGAACTTGGAGAAAACTTACCTTCAACCAAATGTTTGAGTCTTCACTCCAAGCTCCACCTTGTAACCTACACATAGAAGAACGAGGGGGAAATGTTGGGCCTATATAAGGGCTTGCCTCAGTGAGACCCCCATTTTGGTGTTCCCATCTCCATGGACAACCAAATAGAAAAGGAGTGTAACCAAAATGGACAAAGTGTGTGATGAAAGCAACAATTGCTTTAGGAGTAGAGCCCACTCCACTAGGTAGTAAATGAACAAATAAGTAGAAAAGAGAGAGAGAGCATTACCCACGGGCCTAGGCCCTCTCCAAAGCACATGGATGCACCGTTGAATGCTTGCTTGAGAGTTGTAGCTATTGGAGGGACCTCAGTCTGGTAGAGCTTCACTTGTGGAAGAGTTACTTGTCAAGAATGGAGGAAGATTCAAGAGTGAAACTGGAGAGAGAGCTTGATTGAATGAGTTGAACCGGGCCAAAATGAGAGAAAATGAGGTGTTTTGTTGCATGCAAGGGTAGAAAAGAGTTGTTACACCCGAAACCTTGACTACCAAGACACGTGTCATGAGTCAAGATTCAAGATTCCTCATTTCAAACTTGAAAAACTGCCAGGACGATAGCACGCCACACAAACATCGGCATGCCGTGTAGGCGTCCAAGGCATCAATTTTTAGGAAATGTGTCATCAGGCTGTTGTTACTTCACCATTGGTCCACATGGAGTCAAAATTGTGAAATTCTAACTCATGGGATTTTCGCCATTAATGCTTTTAAGTGTCATAAATGTTAGGCAAAGTGCAAAAATGTGGAATTTACCTTAGGTGTAGTTCTACGACATTACATTTTTCCCCCACTTTAATGGGCTAGATTTTGGAAAAAATCAGCCACACTAAAGTAGAGAAGGAAAATTTTATCCCAAATTTTGAAATTTTACAGATTTGTGTGCCAAGAAAAGGTGCCTTAGAAGTCATCGAGGTTGAGCTAACCGGTACTGAAGGTGCCCCCCAACAATTGAGCTCAACAAGCAATGTGAGACTGGTTATGAAAATTCATATGAAATTATAACCTATAAAACTCAAATTTAAGTCAGTTTCAAAAAATTGGAAGAAGCTACCACAACAAGAAGAATGATCAAGAAAAAATTAGTGATTTAGAAGAAAAATATGGTAAAGAGGTGACTATATGCCCCCTCCTGATTTTTCCCCTAGCTAGGTGGGGTAAATTCAGGAGAAACTAGGAAGCCACAAACTCCAAGAAAGAATGGGCCTCGGGGGGGCTATATATACCTAGGTGGGCCCTTAGAAGGGTATTTTCACTGTTCACTGTGAGGAAATTGTTGACTTTAATAGAGAAAAGTTAGCAAAATTTTGAGCAAGAGAGAGTACGAGGCGTAAAGACTAAAGCAAATGAGGGAGGACATTGTCGAGGGATACAAGGTGGATCAAGTAGGTCTTGAAGCCTCGTTTATAGTGAATTTTAGCATATTTTTAGGCAATTTTCCTTTATCAAGATGCTCAGGCATCTTTTCTTTGTCCCGACATCCAAAATCTACGCTCTCATCCCATTTCTGTGTCGTCATCCTAAGTACACACTAACGTCCTTAGGAAATCAATGGCAGAACGAGACCTATGTGCAGTGCATAGATGTCTGTGCATCGTACAAAAGTCTGCAATAAATTTTTGCCTTCAATTTTTTTTCAAAATCCCTTGTTCTGACTTAAATTTTTTTCACTTCTTACAAGACTATCCTGAGATCCAAGAGCATCCCAACAAGTGAGCATATTGACTAGTTCATGAGTAGAGGGACCGCCTCAGTGAGGATGAGGTCACACATTTACATCAAGTCAGTCTCTGTCATGCATTCAATATGCCAGAGATGCACATGATACCATGAGAAGATCCTGACGGACTTGATAGAGTAGTGGGATGCCACCATATGATCTTTTCAGTTTCCTACTGGAGAGATGACTATCACTTTGCTGAATGTGTATCGGATGCTTGGGCTCCCCATCCATGGATGGCGGGTGGCAATAGATGACACCCAGTCGACCAGGAGTGGGTAGACCGATGATGACAATGACATAGGGTATATCTACACACATTGGTATGATCAGGAGCGGACCACTGCACCCCTACTGCGAGTGATGGTTGTGACTGTGGCTTCCTAGGTCACTATAGATGGGAAAGGCTCTCACCTGCATGGGAGCCTCATCCATACCATTCGTGAGATGGTCGAGCATAAGATAGTTTTTTCCTGGGGGTGCAGCATGCTGGCGCACCTATACCAAGAGTTGGGGTGGTACGTGCACTATGAGTACCGCAGCTTCACAACATGCACATTGTTGCAAGCATGAGATTTCACCCACATCATGTGCATGAGGCCAATTGGGTTCCCACAAAGACGATTATACACTATCCCCATGGCCCATTGGTACGATGTGATAGGGCAGTGGAGACATGGAGATTTATAGTTTTGGCGCTTACAGTTCGATACCATTGTGCCTGATCAAATCAGATGGATACCCTACCATTTTTTCAAGTGGGTAGATGATAGCAGGTACCTTAGGAACCTACAACAGGACTTTTTTCTTATAGGTTGCCGTGACCATATTATTATGTTGTATTATTAGATCTAAGTCATGCAGTAGCATGGCCATGTACATACCATCCCTCATGTAGTCCTCACATATATAGGGGCATTCAGAAGTGTTGTGAAACCTAGAGATGTCCCTCAACCTTGTATCATAGATATTGTTCCTTCAGATGATGATGAGCCTGATCGAAATCTATTACCAATAGCGTCAGTAGATAATGTTGGCATAGTTACAAATTTTAGAGCATGGTGGGAGAGGCACCGTCCTCATCCAATGTTCATAGAGGATTCCATTGGAAGGGATCCTGACTCATAGGGGATGTGCCAACACATAAACCATAGGACATGAGGAGAGGGTGAGAAGGTGGGTGGGAGTAGGGAGAGGAGGAGGAGAAGCCATAGGAGGAGTGACTGACATCATCACCGAGGGTGAGGCAGTAGTGGAGGAGATCATCTCCCCCACCAGCTACCCCTCTCTTGTTGGCACCCCAACAACACCTACTATCACAACAACGAAAGATCTAGTAGCACCAAGAGTGACCTTCGACACCTATGTCGCAAGTCCTAGCGTTGCTCCTCACTCTGACCCTACTTGGTAGCTAGAGGACCTAGGTATACTGAGCATGCCATTTATATTTCAATAATTTTAGTTTTCTTTGTTTATGATTACATAGATATGCCATGTGATACTGATCCTATTTTTTTCTTTCTATGGTTGTAGAGGACGTACAGGGATGGACTGGGTTGATAGCCCAATGTATATTATAAGTGGTCCCAGATGTGCCCATTCAGGGGACATTCCTCGAGGCATACAGACCAATTTTCATGGGGTGTCATGCCCATTTATTTGAGTCAGTAGCACATTTGAGGACCCCTTATGAGGAGCATGGGGCAAAGATCATGCAGGGGGCGACATATGCTACCACACTCTAGGGGTAGCATGACCAACTGTCAAGGGAGCTACAAACAATGCTCGCAGAGCAAGAGACATGAATGATGAGGGTTGAGGTCACTAAGCAAGTGCTTGGAGCCCTTCAGAGCCACCTTGATGACCTCGCAAGTCACCTGGCAGTCGTGATCCTGATAGGTGATTAGTAGCTGTAGTAGGAGTTGATGCAGGCCTAGATGACTATATGCTATCTCCAGGGGGAGATCAGGGGGATGTGTGCAAACCTATCTGGATCATGCTCGCATCGCTCCAGGTCTACCACCACTATGTAGCCTCCTCCCAAACTATAGCCACAGCCAGGACCAGAGAGCTCTGGGAGCCACATGTCACAACTTTAGGATGCTCCTATTTTGTACATTAGTTTTGTAGTGAGATATATATATTTTGTAGATCTTTTGTGTAGACATTAACACATATTTAGTAGCCACTTATTTTGTGATGAAAGTGGATCGATACATATACATGGCATTTGATATATATATAGAAGATACTGGTTCTGATACCATGGCATTGTGTATTTTGACTTGTATGCTTCTTTATTTTCATTTATGTTGATGTTATGAATGTTATGTGTATATGGATGTATGTTTACATGAGATGATATCATAATTTAATGAACACACATGAATGCATGTTAATTAAATACAATGATGATCTAACTTCCTTAAAAGATATAATGTAATGCATGGATACATAGCTTTTTAAGACACATGTATGTATATTTTACCCACACACACACACATGGTCACATCATAGCACAAAAAAAAATCATAATGTGTTAATGAATAATGCCAACATATTTAGTGCTACTACCCTTAAAGAGTGAAAACCACACACACAACACATTAGACTCTACACATAGTATCGTCGGAGATGCATTAGATTAACAAGCTCTTTAAGAGGCATTCCATCCATAGATGATAATCCGTAGGCACCTAAAACATACATGGAGACGACAATGTAAGGGATTAACCAGTTAGGATTGAATTTCCCTCTCTGATTAGGTGACACATTTACATTTCTCCAATTCTTATAGAGAACCATGACACCCACCTTGAAGGTCCTAGGAAGCACACTTTGGTTATACTATCTTGATAAAGATCATTGATAAGCTTTAAGATAATTGAGGGCCTATAACCAATGCTCATTGAAAATCTCTAGCTGATGCAAACAATTAGCTCTATAAGTCTCATCATCAATTAGCCCTTTAAGGGAAACTCGTAAAGGCATAATTTCCAACTCTAAGGGCATGATAACTTTGGTACCATACACGAGGTTGTAAGTCGCCATTCCCATCGTTGTACAAACACTTGTGCGGTAGGCCCATAAAGCATACATAAACTGAATATGCCAATCCTTACCATGCTTATTAACTGTTTTGCAAAGAATAAGCTCAAGAGTCTTATTAGATACTCCTGCTTGGCCATTAGACTGTGGATAGTATGGTGTAGAAAATCTACGTTGAATGTGAAATTTCTCTAGGAATTTCTTTACTTCCTTGTTCTTGAATGGTGTACCATTGTTAGAAACAAGTGTGGAAAGCAACGCAAAATGAGAAATAATGTTATCTAGAAGAAAACTACAAATAACTTCATTGTTCATAGAGCAAAGTGGGATAGCTTCGACCCACTTCGTGAAGTAATCTGTAGTAATAATGATAAAGGTATGTCCCTTAGAAGAAGGAGGTGATATTTTTCCAATAATATCCAACCCCCATTTTGCAAATGGCGAAGGAGAGGTATGGTTTTGTAACTCTTGTGCGG
Organism: Sequoia sempervirens; assembly: GCA_007258455.2. Lineage (NCBI taxonomy): Eukaryota > Viridiplantae > Streptophyta > Pinopsida > Cupressales > Cupressaceae > Sequoia > Sequoia sempervirens. The sequence goes on from VDFB02072849.1 coordinate 286,120, forward strand.
GTGCATGAATAAGATGACTATGTTTATGACATTGTAGGCATTTTTTAACAAAATCGAAGGAGTCTTGTTCCATCATTTTCCAAAAGTACCCCATGTGTATCAATTTCCTCACCAAGGATTTACCACCAAAGTGTCCACAATTAGAGCCTAAATATGCTTCTTTAAGGGTAAGGGGTATTTCCACTTTAGTGAGACATCAAAGAAGCAAGCCATTATAGGACTTTTGATAGAGGACATTAGACAAAACAACATAACGGGTTGAAAGCTTTTGTATACAAGTGCAATAATTTTTCATCACATCATTGAAAAATTTTCTAGTCTTCTAGTAGTTGTAAATATTAGAGAACCGTTCTCCTAAGTCTATGTGAGAACACACAAGGACATCACACTCGGGTTGATTGAAGACAATTGGATACCGAAGGACCTGAACCATGAAGTGGTATTCTTTTGCATCCTCATCTGAAGGTACCAGGGAAGCAGTGATTTCCATGGAATTTGCATGTCTATCTCACTCCTAGGGACACTGTCTATTGTGAAAGAAGAGAACCGATTAAGCAAGGATAAATCAAGATAACCTACTTTTCTTAGCTTGATAGGTTCCCATAATCTGGTTCACAATAAGATCAGAATCACCCAGTATACAAAGATGTTTTATTTTTAGTGCAATCACAACACACAATCTAGAAAAGAGAGCTTCGTACTCAATGATGTTATTAGTACAAGGAGAGTCCAATCGAAAGGAGAGAGGGATTGGTTTACCTTCAGGTGATATTAGAACCACACCTGCTTCAGAACTAGCCTGACATCTCAATCCATCAAAGTACATTTTACATTCAAGATCATAATCGATCACAAAAATGTTCTCATCAGGAAACAAATCCAAACCTAGGAAGGATTGAGATGAGGGAGCATCTTCCAATTTATCGGAAATAGATTGACCCTTTATTGATTTATGAGTAACAAACTTTATATCAAACTCAGAAAGTAACATCACCCATTTCACTAACCTCCCAACAAAGTCGGTACTAAAGAATAAATGTTTTAGAATGTCACTTTTTACAATAACATGTGTTTTAGCATGGAGAAGATAGTGTCTCAGCTTATGTGTAGCAAAGACAAGAGCAAGGAATTGATTCTCCATGGAGGAATAATGAGTTTCATAATTGACTAGAACATGACTATTGTAGTAGATTGCTCTCTCTTTCCCAACATCATCATACTGAGCCAGTAAAGCCACCAAAGCATATGGCAATGTTGCGAGGTAAAGAAAAAAGGGTCTATCTTGCATAACCAACATTAATATAGGAGGATTGGCCAAATGGGCTTTGATTGACTCAAAATATTTCTAGCACTCTTCATCCCATATGAAGTGAACATCTTTTCTTAACAAGCAAGTGAAAGGAAGGGTATGATCAACCAGTTGAGATATGAATCTATGAATTTCCTGCATCTTCCCTTATAGACTTTGCAACTCAGTAATGTTCCTAGGTGGAGGCATGTTAACAATAGCATCGGTCTTAGTTGTGTCAACCTCAATTCCATGGTGAGACTATAAATCCTAAAATTTTAAAATGTTGAAGACACACTTAAGAGGATTGAGTCTCATTTTATAGAGTCGAAGCCTCTCAAAAATAAGATGAAGGTTCTTCACATGATCTTGATGGGTTATAGATTTTTCCAAGATGTCATCAACCTAATCTTCTAAAATCTTATGAATTAAGTCATGAAATATTAGGGTCATTTCCTATTGGTAAGTAGCTCCCACATTCCTTAACCCAAAGGGAATGACCACATAACGGAAAGTACCCCAAGGGGTAGTGAAGGTTGTCTTGTATTGATCCTCTAGATTAATACGGATCTGATTGTAACCTGAGAAACCATCCATAAAGGATAACAATGCATGGCTTGCAGTTGAGTCCACAATCATGTCTACATTTGTTAATGGAAAATCATCCTTAAGAGAAGCCTTGTTAAGATCACAAAAGTTAATGCATATGCGAATACGGCCATCAAGTTTACTAATTGTAACAATATTCAAGATCCAAGGGGAGTAGTCGATTGGATGGATAAAGCATGATTTCAATAGCTTCTCTATCTCAGTCTTAACCATCAATGCCACCCTAGGATTGATTTTTCAGATTTTCTACTTAACTGGCTTGGCATCGGGACGTAGGATGATTTTGTGAAACACTATAGACTCATCAATTCTAGGCATGTCCTCATATGTCCAAGTAAAGATATCAGGATGAGAATGCAGGAGGTCAGAATGTTCTTTAGCTTCTTCGGAAGAAAGGCACTTACCAACCTTGATCACCTTTTCAAAAGACTTAGGATCCATAGGGATTTCAATAGTATCTCCCTTAAGGAGAGAACTATGATCTCAAAGATGCAATATTGGAAAATCATCATTGACATTAGATAGAGGGTCCTCCTCATCAACACTCAAGACAGATTCTCCAAAGTATGCTCGTTCATGCAAGCGATATGGGAATCATCTTTTGTGATGAAAGGGAGGCAAAGGGGAGTAGGCACCTAGGAATTCCTCAAGTACTTCATCTAAAGAGAATACATCTAAAGGGAATTTCTCAGCTTGCCCCCTATCCTCTATCAATTCAGGATGGACCAAACTCAGTGGTTCAACCAAAATCATATTAACACTCCACCAAAGTTTATGCTTAGATTGCTCAACAAAACACCCCAAACCCAGATAGCACTTTCAGAGCTTAAACTGGATAGGGACTTGGATTCCTTGCTTAATATGCCCTAGGAATTTCTTCCCATAACCATACTAAGAAGCGAGTTGATATCCAAAACCATAGTGAGTTTGTAAAACCTCGGGAGGAGGTGGCTCCACATAAAGGGCTTCATTCCACCAATGAACATCAAATGCATATACGAGAGTACAATTGTCCCCTTTACTTGATTCACAAACATTAACCTATTTTGCAAGAGTGGGAATACTCTCCTCAGTAGGGGAAGGATTGGCCTCCTGGATAGGATTACAACTCTCTTCCTCAATGGGAGGATCATCCACTTTTACGTCAGAGGCATTGAGAAATTCTAGACAAGTGGGGCTCGCTTTGTATTCTACAATGAAGAATTCAAAAAATTCCAAGGACCTCCAATCATCACCAAGAAAAGCATTGGATTTAGAAGGAGTAGACGGGGAAGACTTAGGACTTTTTTCTTTAGGTGGTTCACCTTTAACGACAATCATTTCAAGGACGATCTCCATAGAGGGTATCACTGAGGAACACATCATAACATCAACAGTTAAGGATGGAATACAATTATTAAGAGTGGAGACAATTGAAGCCCAACCAAGAGCCGCTAACTAACATAGGTGAACAACTTCTAGGTTAGCTTTAACCATGACCACCAGATTATTTGCAACAAACTTTAAAGAATGATGTAGAGTAGAAGTTACGACACCCATAGCATGAATCCAAGGTCTCCCCAAAAAAAGATTGTAAGGAAAAGGACCAGGAATCACATAAACCAAAGTAGGTAAAGTAAAAAGGCCTAGCTATAAAGGCAGTATTATTGTACCTAGAGCTTGGCAGCCAACATTATCGAACCCATAGATGTACAAAGAAGAAGCAGCTAGAGGAGATGAATCAACTTTAATCTTAGGTATTAGGTCGATACCGTAAATGTTGAGAGAGGAACTGGTGTCAACGAGAGCATGCCTGATGTCGATGTTATTGTTAATTATAATCATCAAAGGGTCCGCTTGTTTCAACACATCCGGAGGTGAGAGTTCTTGTGGATGGAACGTGATATTCCGTGAATCTGCACGAATATGAGCCAACGACACATTAAAATTTGTAGGGCTAACAAAGGTAGGAAAGAGGATCTTCTGCAAGGCTTCCTAAAGTATTTCCTAATAAATCGAAGCAGTCTGAAGCAAATCCCAAAGTGAGATATTAGCCAGAGTAACATGGATTTGCTCGATAAGATCATAATCACCTGACACTTTAATCGCAGGTTTAGGTGCTGAAGGAAGACTTGGTTGAGAAGGTGATAAAGTAGGAACTTGAGTAGGTTGAGATGCATGAGTAGAGGGTTGTTGATCCAAATTCTATTTGTTTCTTCTTGTATTATAAGTCTTCCCAACAACATTATAAGAAGTAGAGTCCATAGCTTTTACGAACCTTGAGTACAAATTTGGTGAATCATCTTGATATAAAATCCCATAGAAAAAGTTATCCTTCCTTGAAGAAGGGCTAGCCGGGGTCAAGTAAATGATGGGTTTCTTAGGGCATGGAGGAGCCACATAGACCACCACAACATTTTTTGACTCCCCAGCTTGCGGAGAACAAGTTTGCTCAGAAGATTTGAAAATAGAGGAGGGCGCTTCTAAGAATTCATCTAGAGTGTCATCCAGCATATCAAAATCTTCCTTAGAGAAAGTGTTATCATAAACATGGAAACATTGTAAAAACAGATTCAACATATTCACGTTATGCTCACCAAAATGTGAGATAAGAAGGATTTGCTGCACACGGGTCTCTTTGTTCTTAAGAGAACACCAGGAAACGAACTACCCTTATCCACCTCAGCATAAATAGAATGAGGAAATTGCAAAGGAAATGAGTACATGTTATCTTTCATAGAAAATTACTTTAGATCTCGAGAGAGTGAAACTTCTAGATTTCTACCTCCAACAGAGGAGATCTAGTTGGCCAAAGGACAACACAGATTTAGGATGCCAACGCGATGCACTGTCGTCCAACTGGAATGTTGGCATCCTAAGCAATAGAAAGATTAGGAGCTTAGATGGGAAGAATAAGGTCTCACTTCTTAACTTAGATCTAAGGTCTACTAAATAGAGTAGCCAAATAGAGAACCAAAAGTTCAAGAAAAGCACAAGAACTTGGAGAAAACTTACCTTCAACCGGATGTTTGAGTCTTCACTCCAAGCTCCGCCTTGCAACCTACACATAGAAGAATAATGGGAAAATGTTGGGGCTATATAGGGACCTGCCTCAGTCAAACCCCCGTTTTGGTGTTCCCACCTCTACGGAAAGCCAAATAGAAAAGGAGTGCAATTGAAATGGACAAAGCATGTGGTGAAAGCAAAACCCATTTCAGGAGTAGAACCCACACCACTAGGTAGTAACTAAACAAATAAGTAGAAGAGAGAGAGAACATTACCCATGCACCTAGGCCCTCTATAGAGCACATAGACACACCATTGAATGCTTGCTTGAGAGCTATAGCTATTGGAGGGACCTTTGTCCAGTAGAGCTTCGCTTGTGGAAGTGTTGCTTGTCAAGAATGGAGGAAGATTCAAGAGTGAAATTGGAGAGAGAGCTTGAATGAATGAGTTGAACCCCCAAATGAGAGAAAATGAGGGGTTTTATTGCATGTAAGGGCGACAAAGAGCTATTACACTCAAAATATTAACTGCCAAGACATGTGTCAGGAGTCAAGATTCGAGATTCCTCATTTCAAACTCAGAAAAACACCAGGATGCTAGCACATTGCACAGACGTCTGCACGCTGCGTAGGAGTCCAAGGCATCAATTTTTGAGAAATGTGTCATCAGGCTATTGTTGCTTTGCCACTAGTCCACATGGAGTCAGAATTGTGAAATTCTGAGTCATGGGATTTTTGCCATTAATGATCTTAGGTTTCATAAATGCTAGGCAAAGTGCAAAAATGTGGAATTGCCCTTAGGTGCAATTCTGCAACATTACACAACTCAATTTAGGTTTGAATTCTTCTACTCACAAAATCATTAACAACATACAATAGTGATTTTTGAAGCAAGAATAAAATATTTTCAGCTAAAAGAGGTTTGTTTTTACTTCATGCATCAAATATGTCAAGTATCAAATGTTAATTTACTTTTGCTAATATATATATAGCATCCTAATTACTAAATTATGGCATCATAGTGGCATGCATTGATGTCATTATAAGTTTGTTACATAGATTTATAAATAAAAGTCTAAGCTGCATTAAATGAAAGCCTTATAACTACTTGAGAGAACTATCATAAAAAAAAGTCTTTTATTCTCCTTAATTTTTGGAGAACCAGTAGTATGGTGGTAGTTCACAACTTCTAGTAAAATAAGAGACATATTTCTCTAGAACTCCTTTCATGGAGACCTAGTCTGCAATGGTTCCATAGATGTTTCAAGAATTGTGGAGTTGTATGGATGTGTCTCTCCAAAAATATTTTTCTTGAACATGACATTATTACAAAAACACATATTTTGACCTACAATCATATGTATTAGAATCTTCATTAACGCAAAAAGAGAAACAAGTATGCATATGTTAACTAATATTGTAACTGATTTATTACATAATAAATTGTTAATTTAAGCATGATAAAGGTGCATGGAAGGTATTGGGTGGTTAAAATTGGTTCCAATAATAGGGTGAATGCTCATACATGTGGTTAAGCAAGTCCTTGTGCTTCTCTCTTTGCTTGATGTTGTGGCTTGTTTTCCTCTTCCCTATTACACTCATCCTCAAATAATGTGTGGATATCATAAACCAATTATGTTGATTGATCTATCTCTTATAAGTTAATTATATTCCCTTGAAATTTATATATTTTTCTTCCATTTGTCAAATTCCCAATTAGATTGTGCACCTTTAACATTCATTGGTGTGGTTGGTTGGAGAATGAGAGGATATTGAGATTCCATTCATATCTAATTTAATTTGTATTTATTTAGAATTTTTGCAATTTGTTTTGCTCTTCTAAAAGACCACATAATATTCCTATGGGATATTAGTTCTCTCTTTTAAAGTTGTACAGTCAAGGTTTTATATCTCTCCTCAAAAGATACAAAACTTATTTATGGAAAGTTATGAATAACACAACACAACTTTAGACTTTGAGAATAATTTTTCAATTATAGAAAGGTATTTTAGCATCCATTGAAACTTATCTCTAAAGGCTTGTGATTTTTTGAATTGATGCCTCATCATAAATTTATTAGTTTATTTTTCCTTTTGATACTCACTTTTCCTCTATTTCCATGCCACCTAATTCCTTATTGTAGAAATGAAGGCCCTTAAATGTAATTCTCCTACAAAAATAATGATGAATAAGTTTGTATATTTTTGAACCAAAATATTGTGTAAAAATTTCACAAAAGATATTTTTCTATTCTAATGCTACATTATTAATGGCTTCTAAAAATTCTTGATCATCAAGATCATGGGGTAGATTGCATGAGATCTTGAAAAGCTTCCACCTTATAATTGTTGATTCAAAAATATACTATAAAATTTGTAGGGTTGTCAAAATGTGAGTATAAATTCACCTATTTTATAAGCCTTATTCTTGGCATCCTCCATCTATTTGCAATTTTTTTTAGACCTATAATTTCTTCTTGTAATTTGAAATTTTATTTTCTCAAAAATATTACTTTACGTCCTTTTTCTTGGGGGGTTGGAATTAAATATCTCCTAGGGCCATTCAAGATGCTCTTTTAGAAAAAAAAACATTCTCCTTCATTTTCTACTAAAATCTTTTTAAATTTTCTATTTTCCATTTTTTGTTGCCTATCTTTTTCTTCCAACATTACTTTCAATTTCTCAATTTCTTGTTTTTATTTTGAAATTGTCTATTCCATCCTAGATAATTACAATTAAAATTGATTTTATCTTAAAATTATTTCTTCTTCTTAAAATGAAGTTGTCATTGGACCTTTTCCTTTGATTGGACTACATTGCAAGGGGAATTTTTATTTCATTTCTTCCTCAGTTATTATGGTATCTTCAAAATTTGATCTATCTTCTTGTATTAGATTTTCATTGTTAGGGAAGTCATAATCCTCTAGAAGTTCTATAGTTGGAGCTTCCCCTAGGGATTCTTTTTTAAATGCATACTATTCAACACTAAGAGTAAGATCACATTTTTAGTGCTTTCTCCTAGAGGATATGAGTTGCTTGTTTATTTTTTTACCTTGGTTATTTTTTCCTTTAGATGATTCTTGTTTCCCTCTCACCCAAGGAGATTATTTCTACTTTTTCCTAAAAGCCAAAGCTCTCTTGGGTTGATTTTTTAAAATTTTTTCCTCAGTAGGTTTTTGTAGGGTTTTATATATTTCATTTCTAACCAATAAATGTTGAGATTTCATGGTCTACTAGTCTAGATTCTAAGGAGCCTCTATATAATTAGAAGGACCCTCTATAGATTGGAAGGTCCTGCAATTTCTAATTTTTGGACTCTATTCTCCAAGGTTTGTAGGATTTTATAATTTATTTATTTTTTTAAAGTTTTTAAAAATTTGATGTTTACAAAGCAACATAATTAGTTTGTGGTGTTTTAGGGTTCCCACTTCTTTCTTATACCTATCCACCATAATTTTTAAAGAATCATATAGATAAAAGAGTAGGTTAATCTCAATGTTTAGTTTTCTACACTATGGATAAGTGGGTTATTATTCTAAATGTTGGACCCACCACCACACCAAATTGACCCTCACAGGTAACATATTTCATCACCTAGACCACCACTAAATTCCAAGGTGTGGGAATGGTGTCTCTGTTGATACCTTTATTTTCACATGGGGAGATCTCCTTCTTTTGAGATTTTTTTAATTTCTTGATATGTTAGTTTCATTCTCCATGTAAATCAATTCCTTTAGCATTAATTCTATAAATTTGAGAGATAAGTTTTATGTTTACCTTAAACATCCTTCCACTAACTATAATAGAGCCCTTTGAGAAATTGTGAATAAATTCTTCAACCAATTCTAGTTGGCAACCTTTAAATGTTTATAAGAACTTCAATTGGATCCAATAGTTCTAAAGGCATCTAGTGATTCTTGATCTTGAATTAATTTCTTGAGGAATCTAGTTTTCCTTTCCTCTTTAAACATATTTTTGGTCCTCTATAGAAATATGTTGGAATAATTGGAAAGGGGGGGTTACATAGTTCATGTTTGTAATGCAAATTAAAGGTTCAAGGGAAGCTTTGAGCATAAGTTAAACCTAATGCAAAAAATGAGGTGATTAATTAGTGTTAATTAGAAAATAATAAAAATATTTACAAAAAAATATTGTGCTACCTTCTTCATACATGAGACAAAGGGAAGGTGGCACAATCTTATTCACAATTAATTATTAAAAAGATAGAGAGATCATGCTTATTTAATATATTATTTAATAATTATTACATTCATAATTAATGCTTAATGTACATACCTATCAAAATTTTATGAGATATAAAATTTGTTTGATAAGGTTTTAGGTGTTTGGTATTGAATCCTTGTACACATTCATCATAAATGTAGAAAAATTCATTTATTGCTTAGAATTTTAAAGTTTCCAATTTCAAATTCCATTTGATAACTTTGACATGTGTTGAATGTAGAAATGTATAAGCCCTAGCTCCAAAATTATCATTTTATTATTATTCTTTAAAAGTGATTGTGATTGGAGGAGTTCTTTTGAGGTGTCATGAGAACATTTCTAAAGCATCGTTGAAAGGATGCTTCTAGAGAAACATGAGAAAAATTCTAGAGCATCATTGAAAGAATGCTTGTATAAAAATAGAGTGGACTTCTAGAGCATCATTGAGAGGATGCTTTCGGATAAACATGAACAATCTTCCAAAACATCATTTAAAGGATACTTCCAAAGAAACACAAGTAAACTTCTAGAGCATTGCTGAGAGGATGCTTTCATAGAAACATGAGTGAACTTATGGAGTATCATTGAGAGGATGCTTCTAGATAAAATAAAAAATAACCTCTTAGAGCATCATTGAAACTGATGCAAGAGCATCCAAGGAGTAGAGCAATCCTTCACATCCTAAGTTTGTGCTGTCTTTTTTTGTCAAATTTTGGTTTTATTTTCATTTTGGTTTTCTTGCAAGCATGTGGTTAATCCTCCAATTTCCGCTCCTCCCCAATTCAAAATTTAAGCCATTTGGAAAAGTGGTCATAGGAGTTGAAGTTGCAAGTTTTCAAATATTAAAAAATTAAATATTTTAAAAATTGTCTGGGAGCTAAGAACCCATGCTCAGGCATGTGTTTGCATATTTAAGTCTTTTTATAACTCCTAGGAATTTGAAATTGTTGTCCATTTTGTGTTGGAATATTCTAGGCACCTAGGCTGCAGGTAGTGGAATGCAAGGTGATGGAGGCAATTTTTAGCAAATTCATTAAATATTTGGCAGGAAAAGAGTGACTAGAGAAAACCCACACCCATGTTGGAGAGGGGAGGCTATAGAGAAAGCAATGGTTTTAGAGAAAATCCCAATGCCCAAGGAAGGAGAATATTGAATAGGGAAAAGAATGAGGAAAAACAGAGATTATTGAAGGAAGATTGAGAGAGGAAAATTCAGGGCGTCCAAGGAGGAATGGAGTAAATTTTGAAGCTAATTGGACATTGCTTGTAGCTGATTTTTGTGTTTGAAAATCTATTTTGTTAATATTGAAGGCATTCTTGCCTGTTGGTGTGAAGTTTGTTGTGTTTTGTAGGTATTCTTGTTTATTAGATTGAATCATGTTTTGCTTGTGGATTTCTTGTATCTTTTGTTGCTATTGTAGCTGCACATTGGATATAAAAATCAGATTTGTCAATTTAATGGAAGCATATGAACTGGTGATATTAATCTCTAGTTACAATTTTAAATACTAAAATTTGAGAAATTTACCGTGGTTAAGGTTTTGGGCTGCAAGAATTGACAATCCCATAAGATTCTAAATATTTGAACTGCATCATATGGTATTAGAGCAGGTTGTTTTGATGTTGCTAGAATCTAGCTACTGAAAGTGAGGAAAAGTGGTTTTTTTTGTTATTTTGGCATTAAATAAAGTATGTCATTGATGTTAGAAAAACAACTTGAATGTGTATTCCTATAGATGAAGGTGGGAGCTTTCATTGTGCAAGTTTTTAGAGTAATTGGATGAGTTTTGTATGTTCAAAGTGAATTTTAAAAAGTAGTATTTCAATAGTTTTTAGTGTATTTATGGAGTAGGGTTTGAAGAAGTTTGAAGAAAATGGCACATAGAGGACGGGGTAGAGGGAGATCCCCACAAGGAGAAGAAAATACAACTCTCATGGAGATGCTAAGAGGAATCACAACAAGGCTAGAAGCCATAGAGACATCACAACAAAGAGTTCTTGTTGAGGATGTTAGTGATGAGGAAGAAGAGGTTCCAAAAGTTCAGTAGGAGAAGATGAACAAGAGGATAGATTTCTGTGGGTGCAATCAAAATTGGGTAGTAAGCCAAGAATAGATCCACAAAGCTATAATGGGAGTTTGAATCCAAAATAACTCATTGACTGGATCTTAAAGATGGATAAATATTTTGACTTGAAATCCATAGAAGATGTGAAGAAGCTAAAATATGCTTGCACGAGGTTGAAAGGACATGCATCCCTATGGTAGGATCAATTGAAAATTGATAGCCAAATAAAAGGTAAGGATAAAATAAAATAATTGGATGAAATGGTAATCAAGTTGAAATCTAAATTTTTGCCAGTTGATTATTATATGAGTTTATTTAAGAAAATGCAAAATTTTAAACAAGGGAGTCAAGTGTCATGAAATACACTGAAGAGTTTTATAGGCTTGGTAGACAAGCTGGAAATGTTGAGGATGATGAGGAAAAGGTAGCAAGGTATGTAAATGGCTTACAATATTCCATTCAAGATGAACTTAGCTTAGTCCTCATGAGAAAAATAGAAGAAGCTTACCAATATGCCCTTAGAGTAGAAGAAAAGTTAGCAAGAAGACAACAAGGCAACATCAGGGGTAGAGGACAAACCAACAGAGGAAGGGGGCATCCAACAAGAGAACAAGAACCAAGTTGGTCACAAGATAATTGTGATCCAAATACAAAGGATAAAAGGATATTTTCCAAGGGGACGAGGTGAAACTTCAAGAGGAAGGGGAGATTGGGGAAGAGGAAGAGTATATTATGGGAGAGGAAGGAAATTTTTGAGGGTATGGTTCAATTGTGGAGAGGTTGGTCACAAGGCCTTTGAGTGCCCACATATACAAGAGATTGGAAAAATAAAAAATGGAAGAACATACACCACAAATTCTCAAAATGAAACAGAGCCAGTAGATCTAGAAGATGGAGAGGTCCTTATGTTGAAAAGAGTGCTTTTAAAACTCGAAAAGGAGCAACAAGATCACGTACAAAGAAGGAGTTTGTTCAAAACTATTTTCTTATCAAAGGGAAAGTGTTGCACAATAATTGTAGACAACGGTAACACAAATAACTTGGTGTCACATGAAATGGTTGAGAAGCTAAAGTTGGAAAAGATAGAGCATCCAAACCCATACAAGGTTACTTGGTTGCAAAAGGGACATAAAATTTTGGTGAGTGAGCAATACTTGGTAAGTTTTTAGATTGGTAGTTATAAAGATGAAGTTATGTGTGATGTGATGTCTATGGATGCATGCCATATCCTTTTAGGTAGACCATGGAAATATGACTGGAAAGCTATGCATGATGCTGAAACAAACACTTATATAATAATGAAGGATAAGAAGAAGTATCTCATGAACCCATTGAAGGATAAGGAAGAAGAGGTAGGAAGAAATTCAAATGTATGTATGATTTTAAGTAAACAATTTTTGAAAGAGATAAAGAATGAAGAGGCATGTTTGGTTTGGATCTTGACCAAAAGGAAGTTAGGACAACCATTTGTCTTGATGGAGTTAAAAAGGAAGGAAAAATTGGAGTTGAATTGATGGAAGAAGAAGGAATATTATTCAAGGGGAAAGGAAAGAAGAGAAGAAAAGGGTTGTAGCTAAAAAATGTGTTTTTCAAGGAATAGAGGAAATAAAACATGAAGTGCAACAAAGAATCAAGAGGTAAAGTTTGAATTTTGTGATTCTATGATGAATTTAATTTGTATAACATGAATAGGTACAAGAAATATGAAAATGATATTGTAACAAAGGAGGATATTTCAAAGTAACTTGTTGATGTATCACATTTTGTCAACATAATTCTTGAAGCTAATTTTTGTACAGATGAAATGGTGAGAAAATAAAACGAAATAATGAAGAGTTGCAATAAGAAGACACAAATTAAAGAACAATGTGTTATTAATGTTGTAGATATGCAGGAAGAAGAAGGTGAAAAGGAAATTGGTAAGGAAAATGAAAAGAGAATTTTTTATTCCTATGATGTTTATGAAAATGAGCTCTACAGAGTTGTTGAGGATAAAAAAAATAAAAGTAAAGATGCGGGTATTAAACTAAAATTCATGAAAGGAAGAAATAGGAGAAGAAAGTCAAAGAAAAAGAAAGGAAAGAAAATCAAGGAGGCAACAAAGGTTGCAACCTTCAAACTTCAAAGGCTTGGGATCCCATTTCCCAATGAATGTTTATGAGATCTTTCTCGTGGAACATTCTTTCTTACCTCGACTGTTTGATGCAAGAGCATCCAAGGAGTAGAGAAATCCTACACATCTTAAGTTTTGTTGCCTTTTTTTTTTTTTTCAAATTTTGGTCTTATTTTAATTTTGGTTTTCTTGAGGCATATGGTTAATTCTCTAATTTCCCCTCTTTCAAAAATTCAAAATTTAATTCATTTGGCAAAGTGGTCATAGAAGTCGCAAGTTTTCAATTATTAAAATATTTAATATTTTAAAATTTTCCTGGGAGCCAAGAACCCACTCCCAGGCATGTGTTTGCCAATTTTGGCCTTTTTGCAACTCCTGAGAATTTGAAATTGTCTATTTTGTGCTAGAATCTTCTAGGCGCTTGGATTGGAGGTAGTGGAATGTTGGGTGATGGAGGTAATTTTTAGCAAATACATTGAAGATTAGGCAGGAAAAGAGAGACAAGAGAAAACCCACACCCAGATTGGAGAGGGGGGTTGCTGAGAAAGTGGTGGTTGCAAAGAAAATCCTAACACCCAAGGAAGGAGAATATTGAACAGGGAAAAGATTGAGGAAAAATAGAGATTGATTTTAGGAAGATTGAGAGAGGAAAATCTAGGGTGTCCAAGGAGGAATGGAGGAAATTTTGAAGTTGATTAGATATTTCTTGTAGCTGATTTTTATGTCTCAAAATCTATTTTGTTAAATATTGAAAGAATTATTTCCTCTTGGTGTGAATTTTGTTGTGTTTTCCAAGTGTTTTTTCCTATTGGATTGAATCTTGTTTTGCTTGTGGATTTTCTATGCTTTTGTTGTTGTTGTAGCTACACATTGGATGTAAAAATTAGATTTACCAATTTAATGGAAGCATATGTTGGTGATATTAATCTCTAGTTGCAATTTTAAATTCTAAAATTTGAGAAATTTACCTTGGTTATGGTTTTGGGCTGCAATAATTGAAAATCCCATAGAATTCTCAATTATTGACCAACATTAAAAATGATACTTCTAGAGGAAATATGAACATCATTCTAGAGAATCATTGAAAGGATGCTTCTTGAAGAAACATGAATAAAATTTTGGAGTATCATTAAAAGGACGCTTTCAAATGAAACAACAAACAAAATTTTGAAGCATCAATGAAAGGATGTTTTTGAAAAAACATGAATAACATTTTAGAGCATTGTTGAAAGGATGTTTCTGGAGAAAATAATGAAAAACCTTCTAGAGAACTATTGAAAGGATTCTTATGAAGGAAACACAATTTTTTTTTCCAAGAATCATTGAAAGGATGCTTCTAGAGGAAACATAAACAACCTTTTATACTATCATTGAAAGGATTCATCTAGAGGAAACACCGAACAACCTTCTAGAGCATTGTTGAAAAGTATTATTTTGGAGGAAACAAAAATGATCTTCTAGAGCATTATTGAAAGGATGCTCCCTGACAAAACACGAATAACATTTTGGACTATCATTAAAAGGACACTTTCAAAGGAAACAAAAAAAATGAGCATCGTCGAAATGATTCTTCTAGAAGAAACACAAACAACCTTCTAGAGCATTGTTGAAAGGATGCTTCTAGAAGAAACAACAAACTACCTTTTGGAGCATCATTGAAAGGAATCTTCTGAAAGAAACAATGAACTACCTTCTAGAGCATCATTGAATTGATGATTCTAAAGGAAACAATGAACTATAAAAGTAATGCAAATTTTTGAAGAAACATTAATTGCAAATGTGTGTGTGTAGACACCTAAAAATGTTCAAACATATTTCTTCTAAATTTAACATCATTTCCCATCATCATCACTAATCAATCCCTTAATCACTATTAATTAAATAGTTTTTAATTATTTCACCATTTTCACTCATCAACTTTATTAAACAATTTTTAACTATTTAATTAATTACTCATTTCCCTCCAACTACTTTGATTAAATAACTTTAATTATTTTGATTATTTTCTATTTTTTCCTCATCCACTTTAATTAAATATTGTTTAATTTTTATCTATTTCTTCAATTTTCTTTATGCATATTAATTAAAGAATTTTTAATTATTTAATTAAATCTTGCATTATTCTTCCATCCACATTTATCAAATAATTTTTTATTATTTAATTAAATTTCTAATTATTCTTCCATCCACATAATTAGCTAATTATTCCTTTAAAATTAAATAAATTATTTGATTTATTTATTTTGACTTTGCACATTCCTCTAAATAAATAAAATTACCATTGTAATTATTTCTTTTAAATATATCATTCTATTTTTAGTCCTCTAACTCTAAATTTAGTGAGTTGATTGAAAAACAACCTCAGTTCACCCTCTCTCACTTTCACTTCATCCTCTCATGCAATCAATCCTCTAATTCATGTAGTCATTTAAATCCTCATCACATCCTCTCATCTTGACACATGCAATGTTCACATTCTTCATGATCTCTCAACAATTCTCATCCATTGATCTCATCTCACACCCTACACCATTAATTTGATAACTCTGAAAGCTATAAAACATCCATCATTTAGTCATTCAATCCCTCAACGAATTTTGCATCTTGATACAGTCAACAATTTAGAAACCAAAGAGGTTTGTCAATTGTTGTAGCCATCCTTCACAAAATCAACACTTAAAACAATTTTTAAATAAAAATTCTAACATAGAATATTTTATTGCATTCAATGAAATACTGGAAATCTACATTATTAGAAAAATCAATATTTCAATCCAAATTGGAAGATCCATCTACAACTACAATCAACTACAGGCAAGAATCAAAACCCATATGCAAACTCCCACAGGCAGAGTTCTCAAAATCACCAAAAATCATTGTAGTTCCACAAACTCGTCACTTCAGTCCATCACTTCTCCCTAATCATCACAAATATTTTAAAGCACCTTCTGGGTTTGGTGTGCCTCATTTGTAGATTTTTGAATCATTTTGAAATTCTCGATTTTGTTACCGTATGAGAAAGTTATGCCATTTTTATTGAAACTAGGTCTCACAGTCACAACCCAGACAGTCTTCCTCACCCCAAAAAATGCCAATCAAAACCTCTAGAATCTTCTTTACTCCTTCCTGAGTGTGGGTATCATGCATTTTAGCTCCTTGATTTTTTTTCCTGGAAAAAATTCAAATCTTTTCTCAAATTGACATCCACTAGCTCTTTCTTGCACCTCCACTCTCAGCCGCCAAACACCATTGGCAAACATTTATTCCAATTCTTTAATTTAATCTTGGGAGTTACAAAGTAATAAAAAAAAATCATTCTTTGATGTGTTTCCAAGATGCAATTTTAAATTACATCAAAGTGCATCCAAAGCTCATTGCAAACAAAAGTGAAATAGCTGAAGGAAGGGAGAAGAAAATTATTTCATGCCTACAAGACCAACAACGCACCAAGATTGAGAAAAGGAAAAATAAAATAAAATATTTTTTGGTTGTGCAGGATAACCCATGCACCCAGATGCTCCTGCATCAAACACCTTGGATAAGAAGAAATGTTACATCAGGTAAAACTCATGAACATTTAAAAATCCTATGTTTTTTCTTCACCCATTTTTCTTCCTTATCTTCTTGCCTTTTCTTCCTCTTCCTCTAACATATCTGATCACTATTTTTCTTTCCTATCATTGATTTGTATCCACCATAAACCATCCTCCTATTCCAATGTTTCTCTTCTTTCTTAGCCTCCTTCATTGGATCCAACCCACCAAAATATGACCACCTCCACCAATTTTCCTCATCATACACATCAACACCTACAACATACAGATAAAAATATGCCCCTACAACTTCATAGGAATCAATAGTTTCCATTTGTTCTTCTCTATATGTCTTAACCTTCAACATTACAAATTAATGCAACATATTATTATCACAAAATGCAAACAAGTTTACCTCCTCTTTCTTCGCTGCAATGTTTTTGATGAGGTTAAGAAAGAAGAGAAACATTCAAAGAGGAGATAAGGAAATTATAAAAATTGTTTGAGGGAGAAATGATAGATGAAAATGATAAAAAAAAGAGGTTTCAACTAATATAATATTCTTTGAAGGAATTCAAGTGGAAGATAAGAAAGTTGAATGCATAGAAGAGGAGGTTGCAATAGTGGATGATGAGGTAAAGTCTAAATTTTATTATTTTTTGATGAATTTGATTTATGTGTAATGATTGGAGATGAGAAAATTGAAGAATATATTGAAACAATAGAAAAGGGGAAGGAAACATGAGGTATGTTTCTACCTTTTTTAAAGATGGTGATGATGGTGATTTTTATTTGAATGAAATTGTGAAAGAATGTGAAGTAGACAAACTGGTAAGGTGTGGCAATAACAAATTAAATGTTGAACTACATCAAGATGATGAAGATGATGATATAAAGTTAGAAGATGAATCATGGAGGAATTTGAGTTATAGAGAGATTAATTTTATGAGAGGAAGAAAGAGAGGAAATATGAAAGAAGGAAGAGATAGAAAAATTTAGAGCACGGTGAAGAAGAAGAAACATGTTGACAAGGAAGAAAAATGGTTGAAGGAAAAACACAGAATCTTCAAATGTTCATGAATTCCAACTCATGGAACATTTCGTCTTACTCTAGGTGTTTGATGTAGGAGCATCCAAGGGTGCAGAGAAATCCTGCATCCCAAAAAACATTTTATTTTAATTTTGCTTTTTATGTGTGGTTTCTTGTTGTAGGCAGCCTTTCAACACCCGATTTGGGGACACTCTGGGCATAAAAGAAATATTTATTAATTTGGTTGGGTAGTTCAATGCTTAAATATCATCTTTGGGAAAGAATTTGAGTCAAATGTTTGTAACCAATATTTTATTTATTGGCTCAAAATCTATAGTTTGGTAGTGTTGTTAACTGCACATTTAATGTGCTTAAAATTTTGAAAAATGAAAATTGGAAAAACCCAACTCCCAAAGTTGGAATTTAAAATATTTAATGTTGTAAATTAATATTGGGATCAAAATAAAATGCCCATGTGCTGCTAGAAAATTAATTGTGCACCAAACATGTTGCAAGAGATATTACATGCAATAGGGAGTTACATTCTTGTATGCTTATTTTTTTTCTAGAATAGAGGTAGTGGATTATAGGAGGTTTTAGAGGCCATATGGGAGTAATTTCAATAAAAAATTGGCAACTCTAGAAATGAGAATTTCAATGCTCAAGAGTTGAGAAGAATAAAACTTGATGAAGGGGTACATCAGTGAAGTTGTGGGAAAAGGTTGTGGAGGAAGATACGAGCAACAAGTTGAGTGCTGCAAAGAATTTAGAGGTGAATTTGTAGGTGTTTAAGGCTGATTTGATTTAGCTATGTGTTGATTTTTTATTTCTCAAATTAATTTTGTAATGGATTTTTCAATGTTAATGAAGATTTGATTTTCTCAAGTGTTGTTGAGGAAGAATGGAAAATAATTTACATTGATTTTTTATTTGCATATGCTTACAATTATGAAATGAGGGTGTATGTAGTGTTATGGCTGCTTGGATGGTTTGTCTAAAACAATCCCCCATCCTTGTACTATAGATGCAGTCGAAGATGGGGGTTTTTGTCAAACAACCCATCCAAGAAGCCATAACACCACAAACAACCTCATTTCAAAAAATGAAAACATTTGCAATAAATTTTTAATGGAAAATATAAACAAATATTCTTCATTCAAATTGAATAATATGATTTTTACATACAACTATGCAGTCACAACAAAATATGCTACTGGCAATCCATAGGCTAAGCCAAAATCAATTCTACAGGCAAGAATGACTATAACTCCACAAACCTGTCACTTATATCCATTACCGCTCCTTTATTATCATGAGTCTTTTAAAACTCCTTCTGGGTTTGTTGTACCTTATTCTCAGCTTTCTGGATCATTTTGAAATTCTTGATTTTGTTACTGTATGAGAAAGTTATGCCCAATTTACTGAAACTAGGTCTCCTAGTCAAGACCCAAACAATATTCTCCTTAAAACAAATGTAGTCAAAACTCTCTTCTTCCATTTTGGGCATGGTAATTCATGCAATTGGCTCTTTAATGTTGTTTATAGGCCACTTCAGAATTTAGCCAAAAAAAACCATCCAATTTCTCATCCAACAACTCTACTCCTTCGATGCCCAACATCATGACAAATATTTTATTTCATATCATTTAATTGTTCCTCGGAGTTACAAAAATAATAAAAAATATACATTTCCTAGCTGGGGTGTGGAATTTATTTTTATCAAATGTCATGCTAAATTACTTGAATTTTGGGCCAGTAAAATATATGAATAAAATTATCTTCAAAGGTTATTGAAGAAAGGTGTAAGGAGATTAAAATCATGTTGTTGTGTGGTTTCACAACACACCCCATTTTGCCCTTTGGAAAAATGTGGACACTTTTTTTTTCCTATTCCCTTTCGCTTTCATTTGATTTGGCGTCATTCTGCAGTTTGCTCGGTTGCTAGTATCATTTTCAATTTTTCTTGGTCCATGTTTTATTTTTTTCTTTCCCAGATTCAGTGTTTCAGTCTTGTCAGGAAGTTTAACATGTAACCGGAAACCAGAATCTCAAGGTTGTGCGGCTGTGTCAAACTGAATTGTAGCTTTAGTTGGTCCTAGCTCTTCCCAATAAGTCATCCACCAGAGGTGTTAATCTAGATGATATCTTCTTTCTTTCCTTGTATCAGATTTCAGTAGTTTCCTTTTATTCGGAACTCAAAAATTGGAGAGTCTATTTTGAAATGTCATGATCTCTCTTGAACCCTATTCCCAGTCTTTCCTTTTGTTTTAGTTTTCTTTGAAGCTTGGAGGTAAGTGCCCAAAATCCTGATATTTCTCCTAAAATTTGATATCAGAGGTGCTAATCCCAGTGATTGTGAATTGATCACGTATCTTTAATGGCTTATGTCTTGCAAATGATCAGTGTGACACCAGGGTGCCACATATGGTCATCATGTCGTCTTTCTCCTCTAGTAGTGAGCCCGTGCATAAATCTCAGCGTTCATAATTTGAACCCTAAATTGTAATGATTGTACCTTTATTTGAGGAATTAATGCATAATAACAAGTATGTCTTTATATGTGATTTATTCTTATGCAATGAGGGCAAGCAAACAAGGGTTGAAAATGATTAGTACTCTGGGTAGGGATGTTGGAAACAATTTGATATATGCTCATTTACCCCAGATCACTATCCATAGATACAAAGAGAGTTACCAGAGAGTTAAAGATTTGTTCTCCATGAAGCTAGTCAGAGTGATGGAAGGTGATAAAACCAAAAGACTATCCTTGGAGGCACAAAGTGTCATCAGACCAATGGGAGGCTGGTATATTCAGTTCCCCACTTCCTCCTACATTAGGATAGAAGGGTTTGATGGATAACCTTTCATGCTACCCAGGTATCCAACGAACAAAATTGTTTTATTAGAAGTGGTGAGATAGTTAAAACCATCTCAGGCACTTTACAAAAATTCTCAGAAGAAGGCCTCTTTCAGATTTACTATTGTGATAGGGAATTATAAGTGCAATGCAATTAGGGTGTCTGACTAGCATGAATAAAAATTAAGAACATATAATTTTGAGTATTTTCCACTTCAAAGAATGTATTATGACATTTAAGGGAATATTGCCAAGGCCATAGTTGTTTACTGTGCTCATGTCCCGCACCTAGAAGATTATTGGCTTAACTATGAAGATGAGCACAGAGTAAGAGTAAGAAAGTATGAAAGAATGTCTTTAAAATCTTCTCAGATTCTTATGCTCCATGAAATTCCAGATCAATTGGAAGAGGATGATGGACAAGTGTTGAATAGAGCTTATAACAAAGACAGAGTGTATGATGAACCCATCCCAGACCTAGATTATGAAGGTGAAGAAATGACATCAATTGATGAGTTCTCTAGACCTGTTCTATTATACACTCAACATTGGATAAATGATTTTTGTAAAGCTCTAAGAGAAAGAAGAATTGAACCCACATTCTTAGAGGAAAAAACAAGAAAACAAAGAAATGAAACTACATTTGAGAGTGGAGAGCCTACTAAGAAGAGAAGGAAAACTAGAAAGGTGGCTCCTGGTATAAGGATTGAAGAAAGAACCCTTGATGCTTCAAAACAAGAAGTTCCAATAAAGCCATTTGATAATCAAAAAGATGCAGAATCAAGCAAAGATAAGTCAAAAGTAAGACCCAAAGGTGCATCTTCCTCTACAACAAAACCAAAAGTTAAATCGGTTATTGAAGAAGAAGCAGGAGTAATAGAAAATGTTGGCACATAGACCAGGTTTACATCTCAAAGGGCTGCAACACTATTTACTTATCCTCCTTCTGTTAACATGGCTAGTATGAAACAAACATTGAGAGGAACTCCTATGGTTTTGGATGAGATTTCTGAGGCAGATGAAGCTAGAATTAAAGAACAAATGGATAAATGGGGTGCCATGTGGGATAAGGTAAAATAAAAGAAATATAAAGATAAACCCATGGTACAACTAGTGATAGAAGAGATTCTGAATACAAGGTCCACTCCTATAAATGTTGAAGAAGAAGAATTTATACAAGGACCACTCGCTTCAGAAGCAGGGAACCCTGATATCCTTGAGATAGAAATAGGGGAGAGTGCAAAGCAAGATCCTATTGATGAAATGATTATTGAAGACACTTTTGATTCCCAACCTTCACTTGGGAATGTTCCAAATGATAATGAACAATCGCAGGTCTTTGTAGAAATAGAAAAGGACCAGGTTAAAGTTAAAATTGAGAAAGGTGAAGCTACATAGGTTTCAGGTGATGAAGTTAGAAATGAGGAAAACCCTGCCTTAGTAGAGAATAAAGAAAGTAACTTCTAGGAAATTGAAGTTGAACATCTAGATAGACAGGAAAATGTAAGTCTTCAAATAGAGGAGACAATTCCAAATCCTAGTAATCTTGAATCTATGCCATAAATTGTTGGGGAAATTCCTATTTCAGAGGATGTGACAGATAAGACAGAAGAAGTAAGAAAGGAGGTTCCTTAATGAAGTGGAAACTAGGAACAAAGTAACTTTGCAGAGTTAGAGCATGATGAAGATGCAGTTGATTGGTTGATCAGGGAATCAGCTTCCCCAATTGAAGTAGAAGTATTGCCTCTAGATCTTAATAGTTTTATACAAGAAGTAGATACTCCTAAACCTAGGTGCAGAGCTAGAGCAAAACATGTCATACAGAGAAATACAGATGGTGACAAAGCCATCCATATAGCTACTCCCACAGTTGAAAAAAATAGACATGAAATAATGCCTAAGGAGTACAAGACAACAATTATTAATCTTGGGCACTCGTCTTGGAGGCAAGAGTTGAAAGAAATAAGGGTGAACCTAGATGCCACTATTTCCCGAGTATAGAAGTATAAAAAGAAGAAAAGAGAATTGAAAGAATGGGTTGCTACCTTTGAAAATTTTATAAAATCCCTAACCCTATCTGGTCAATCACAGACTAAATTTCCCCAACATCTAGTATTAATGTCACAAGAACTGGTGGATGCAATTGCAATAGTTCGCCACAAAATGAATGCATTTGAAGAATGGATTGAGTACTGGGTGAGACAGGGAGAAGAATTCATTTCAAATGTAATAGGGAAGTATAAGGAAACATACCATAGGTCAGAAAAATCTAAAAGATTTGAAAATGAATGCAGGCTTCGCTAGGAACAAGTTAAAGATGAAAGGAAAAATGTTGAAATTCTCATGAAAATGGATGTTCAAGAATTAACACAAGGAAATATAATTTCAAAGCAAGAAGTTCCATTACTAGAAAAATGGATAAAACAGTTGAAATGGGAAGCTAACATGCTAATGAAATGCATTGAAGGATTCGAAAAAGTCACTGTGGAATGTAGAAATTTGCTTGATAAGGATCAATACTTTATTGAAATGTTAGAACATCAAGGTTGTAATCCCCAAATGCTAAGACAAGATGGTAAAGAAGCTAAAGCCTTCAAAGAATGGATTGAGAAAATAAACAAAGACCCTGTTCAACTACTCACTCAGAAGGTCATTAACGAGATTACGTAGTGCAAGTATCAAGACTTAAAATTTCATGCAAATTTTAGGCTCCCATATTCAAAAAAGTTGATTTTAATACTGAAGAGTACAGTTGAAAATCTGTTCGAGTGGCTCACTTTGAAAAATCATACAAAGAAGTCAGTACAATTTCAAGCAAAATCACTTTGCAGACATGTTCATTTATCACATGGGAGTATGGACGCCAATTTTTAGCTTCATCTGATCTATTTTGACAAAGTTTTCAAGCAACAAGTTGAAGGGTTTTCTAGAAAATCTCTTGTCAGCACAATGGAATCTATTAAAATGGTCAACTTTGAGGGTGAATATTAAAAAAATGGATGATGATAATCACAAAAAGATTGAAGCCTCCGATTCTCTATACCAAAGTCTACCTCCATGCCAATTTTCAGGTCTCCAAGGCATCATTTGATATTTTTGCAAAGCCAAAACTGAATGAGTTTCACATAGTTGGACAGGCACAATTTTGCAGAAATAGCTGAGTAACCAACTTTGAGAATTGACAGTTTTCAATTTTGACAAGTTCATGCCAAACCATTTTACAAGCATACTCCCCTACCCTCAAATAACATACCGTCGAAATTTCATAGCTTTTGGAGATCATTTGATCAGTTTTATAGGGTAGTTCTGGAGGCTACTTGACCCATTATTGCCACATTGCTAAAGGTTTGAAAATAGATTTTAACAAATACCCACTTCAATTTGGAGATAAAGTATCAAGAAATTTGATCAATCAGGGTTGTGTTCAAAGCAATCTTGGAGAAGAGACCTTTAAGAAGTTTCAGATAGAAGTGATCAAATTGAATGACATCAATAATTGGATCTAGACTAAAAGGATGCAAATGACATTAGTGTTGTTATGAAGATGCCCTCAAAACTATGCATGTAGACACAAGTGCACTAAATGCATATAGTACAAGATAGTTTTGGTTCGAGGGATACATGACAGTCCAAAATATTAAAAGGGAAATGTATAGGTGACCTTGTACGATGGCATAAATGGTAGTAATTATCAAAAGAGGACAAAGGAACAATTCAAATATCACAATGGGAAATAAATTAAAAGAGCCATGAGATAATAATCTTGACATGCCCAAAAAAATGAATGAATTTTGTCCCACATTTTCACAGTAGAGTAAACTTCTCCTCAAATTTGAGCAATATCATACAGGTGCAGCTGCACGACAAGAAAGGATGGATGTTTATTGATGGCCAGACCACATGCGAAGGAGTTTTATATGGAGAGGGGATTATTTCAACACCAATGCAATCTCTTTTGATGCTCAGTTGATTTAGTATAAAGATATTACTTTACTTCAAAATTTTCCCCAAAAAGTAATGGTGTCTAAGTATAAAAGCTAAAGCCATGCATGAATCACTAACCAGTGAAGTTCTTTAAAAGCTTGCATAACTCTTTTGAAATAACAAGATTATATGAAGAGCAACCATTTCATAGAGCAGCTACAAGTTTAGTGGAAGATTCAAATTGACATTTTCATTGAAAAGGGGAGCTCTCTATTATGTTTCAGGAAATGCTCAGAGGAAAGAAACCATGGTGGGACTCACCAAACGAAACAACTAAAGAGATTGAGTTCAAATGTGGAACCATAGGTAAGGTGTGCCAAACTATCGGCTGTGGAAAAGTTTTCGTACACCTGACTTTGGTGAAAGGAAGATAGAAACAAAGAGATGGAATGCAAATGATATCTATTAGCAATCTAAAAGGAATTTAATGGTTTTGAAAGAATAGAAACTATGTGCAAGGCCTGCAAAGCCCTCATAGAGGAAGAATAACACCGAGCGCAGGAACAAAAGATGAGTTGTGTAGAAGACACTCATGGATTACAATAAAACAACATATTCCATTGGGAAAGATATATCAACGTGAAGTTCCCCTACCAAAAGGTCAATCACGCCCAAGAGAAATTGAACCCAAAGTGCAAAGAGTGGGAAGATTTTGAATCTTCAATAGAAACAGTGAGGAGCGATAGTTTAAAAAAGAAATGGTGAATTAAGCTCGATATCAAATGAGGCTGCAAATTCCAACAAGTTAGTTGGCTCATTGTCCCACAGAAGGCATTGATTTGTTCTCCATCATGTCACTGTAATGGGGAGAAGGATGTTTGCCATAAATTGTTTTTCTCCCATGCGAAGCAAAACCCTGTTTGATCATGTTTTATGTTTCACAGAAAATATAGTTATATAGCCAAGATTGTCATGAATCCTTCATCAGGGAGATGGAGTAGTTCCAATTTCACAAATAATCAAAATAGAAATTTCATTGGTGGAGCAACGTTATTCTCAGACAATCTGAGGATATCTAGTGAGCTTCTTGTCACTTATAATCTTCGTTGGATATGATAATTGCATATGTGTTTGAATGGAAAGCATTCATTGGTGAATGCCATGAAAGAAGTTATGGAAGCTATTACTCTAGACCTTCCCACGCATCGACACCCTAGGGACAAAAACCCTAAATTCATCAAAAAGACATGTGCTCTCAGTATGAATTTTTCAAAGTCTCTCCAAATGTATAAGTCACATTGATGAATGAGTTTATCGGCAAGAGAATGGTGGTCGGAGTGAGTATTTACCGATTGTGTTAGGAATACTGATGGAACTTCATTGGTGAAAGAAATAAAACTGGTGGAAAAAATATAGGTCCCTCCGATGATACAAGTCACAGTGAAAAGTTTTGGGGTGGGAATAAATATTAAAATAAGTGGTGTCGGTGCAATGTGGGTGAAGATTGAAATAATATTTAAATATTGAAATTGCGGAGTAATAAAGTAATAGCTTGTTTAATAAAGGTAAGGGTGAATATTTTGTTCAAGAGATAAATCATTTGCACTAAAATGTGAAATAGGTAAGGGGAGTTATACAGTGAATTATTATTTTACCCACAAAATGCACAAGGTAAAATGCTTTCACGAGGATTGGAAATGTTTTAACAAGGGAGTTATAAGGTGAATAATAATTTCACTCAAAAGCATGAGGGGTAAAATTTATAAAATATTTACATATGGTGATACAATATTTTTTCACCTAGGTAAAGAGTCATGGAGGGGGTAATTATTTTACCCAAGGATTATTTTATTAAATTGAATAAGCCAGATATTTTCTAGCAAAAGGATTAGTGAAGATTGTTAAGATCTCAAAAGTATTGCGAAATGATGATTATTATTCATGAAGACACAAGGATGAAGATTAAAATACTTAATTTTCCGATAAAGCAACTAATTAAATATTTTATTTTTCCAAGAACAATTAAACAAAGAGCTGCGCCAAAAAGAAGAGTTGCACCACATGAATGTCGTGAAAGGTTGTAACCCTATTCTAATGTATATATGCAAAGTGAAAATGTATCATAAAGGGGTTTAGATTTAGATTTAGGAGAAATAAGTAGGTTAGGTAGTTGGATAGGGTGAACTGTTGCCGAAATAAATATCATGTTGTACATTGTAAAATCTTTTCAAATTATGTAATGGAGAAGAATGCATAAATTTGGTGATCCAATTATGGTGTCAATTGTTTGTTGAATTTCTTTGAAAATATTATTTGGTTGTCTCCAAGGTTGTCACTTTTTGATTATTTAAATTGAAATATCAAGGATATTCTTGAATTTATCAAAGCACAGTTGCTGCTCTTGTGTGGTCTAGTTAATTGGTTCCTGCAAGACAAGATTAAATCCTTCTAATTAATCACAGTAATTTGGAAAAGGACATTTGGATTATTAAGAAGAATCTGATAATTACACTCTTGCTTGTTTATACAAGTTATAGACATAAAAGTGCCAAACAATTTGAATTGTATCCAGAAATAGGACACAAATATTATTTACCTGTTGACTCCATTAGCCCAACAGAAGTAGGCATTGGTCACACCATCCACATTTTAGAATTCTATAAAATCTTTGTTCAAAAAAATTTACATCTGAAGTTTAATATTAGGAGTAGGAGTAGTCTGTAAGCTTTTATCTATTACATTTGTGCCATCATAATAGATCCATCAATTCAGTCAAGTCGTACAACTTTAAGTCTGCTTCATTCATATAGATACACCCACCTACGTCTAGCAACACTTGAAGAGAAGAAGGTCTAAACCATTTGGCCTTGTCTGTTACCCTGACACGTACCAAGAGATTGGCAATCTCTTGAGGCATTTTACCTGCATTTTTGAGAGCTAACAAATTGGCGACCCTGCTGGGGAGTCAACTCAGAATTAGGTCCTTAGTCATAGAGTCAGAAATCCTATATAGTCTCTGCTAGGAATAATAAATAACAAACACTTTCTCACTTTTAAGAAAGTGAGTGGCGACTTTGAACAAGAACACTGCATCAATATTGCATCAATTCAACATGAATGGTAGAAGATCCCAATATAAGGGAGGTCCTTTTGGAGGTCCTGCTGGGAACAGTAAGTGGACACACAAGGATGATAAGGTTGATAAGGGTAAGAAAATAAATGATGAAATGTGTATAACAAACAAAGATAAAGCATCGAGACCACATTGTGAAACATATGACCGTTATGATACATGGAGAGATAATTCAAGTGCAAAACCTTGTACCCCAAAAGAACAAAGAAATCCTTTTTATAATCCTGAGAAACAAGCAGAGTTTGATGCTAAACTCGTAGCAGAAGGAATCAGATATCAATAGGAAAATGAACAAAAAGTGGAGGGTCACCCAAATGAGTTCATAGATCATGTAATTCCTCAAGAAAATTATGAGTTCTCAACTCGTGAAGAAGTAAAAGCACAATTCGAGTTTCATAAACAAGAATTAGAAAGAGCAAAAGTTGAATAGGAAAAGATCCAAATGATAAAAACAATCCATGATTTCAAATTGCAGAAAGTCCAAATTACTGCTCAGACAGCTGGTTTTTCAAAGTATATATCGCCTCATAAGTAGGGAAATAATAATGCAGGGCCTTCTGATCCATCAAAGGCTCCTCAGAATCAGATGGGAAACCAATACAAATAGTCAAACCGTCCACCACATATTTCCTCACAATATACAAATACACAACCACCTCATGGTCTACATTACGTGCCACATTTTCATACCCAATATAACAATCCAATGTACCAGTATCAGTACGCACCTAACCCTCCCTCTCATAAATACACAACAATGATTAGACAATTCAACTTGACAGGGTTTCAATTATACCCTTACCCTATGGATGGCAGTTGGAGGAGTCTTGTTCCTAAGTTTACAGGGAGTAGTGCAATTACTGTTGAAGATCATTTAAGGAGTTTCAATGCTTTCATCCAAGATTTGGATATGCCTTATGAGGATTTACATATGAGGCTATTCATGATGTCGCTCACTGAAGAAGCTAGGGATTGGTTCAATAGCCTACCAACAACCTCTATTGATTTTGTCCAAGAATTTCAGGATCGATTCCCTGAGCAATATGGGAATCTAAGTGCACTAGATGCTGCTCTTCATGAATTAATGCAGATTCAAAAAAATCAGAATGACTCAATTTATGATTTTAACCAGAAATTCAATAAATTACAGAATAAGATACCTCCTAGATCAAAGTTGCCAGACTCTGTAGCATTGAGTGTTTATTTGAATGCGTTCAATCCAAAAATAGGGTATGAACTAAGAAATAGGTCCCCAAGAAATTTAGCTGAAGCCCAAAAGATAGCATTAACTATTGAAAACAATAAAAAAGCTGCTAGGATAGTCAGTAAGAGAGACAACCCTAGGGTTCCTCAACAAGTCAACAATTATCAATAGAGACAGGAGAACACATACAAAAATGAGAGGCCTAGGTTACATGACATGCCCTATGGTACAAATTGGAAGGATGGAAAACCTATAATAGATAGACATAGAAACAAGGAAACTCCTGATCCATTAAGGAAGAAGGGAGCGTATATGGTTAGGAACAGTTATTGGTGTGAAAGTTGTGATAAGCCACATTCCCCAGATCATTGTGTTGTAGCCCAAAGAATGCAAGAAGGAGTGTTAGTGGGTAACAGTGGAGAGGATCACACAGTGTATTTGACTTCAAATAATTTTCACTGTGTTGAGGAGAAATACTCATCTTCAGAAGATGAAGGTTATGAGTACGATGTTTCAAATCAAAGGTGCAATGTCCACATGGTTGAACAATAGGTCTTCTCTGATTCTGAAGAAGATTATACGGAACCACACTCTGTTGAGGTGCCTGCTCAATGCAATATGAGGAAACTCACTGAAGAGAAAATAAAGAGATTAACCATTGCTGCAGTTGAAGAAGCAAAGAGCAAGTATTGGTTAAGAAATAAGACAGTGAATGAAAAAGAAGGTGTCCCTAGGGGAATATTTATAAAAGATCAAAATGTGACACAAGGAAATTTGAAGAAAACATAAAATAAACAACAAGATAAAAATGAACAGAAGCTTGTTCAAAAGGAAGAAGTTAAAGAATTACACAAAGAAAAGTAAACGACTGATCAATTAAGTAAAAGAGAAAAGGAAGAGAACAAAGGAGAAACATCAGAGCACAAGAAAATGATTAAGGCGGAGGATTCCTCTTTTGACTTCACTCAAGCCTTATCTCAGGTAAAAATGTATGTTCCACTTCTTGAGATGATGAAAATTAAAGACTATAGGGGCAATGTTGTTCTGTTGATAACAAGTGGAAATGAAAAACATATAAATTCTGAAAATAAGATGGCCACTAAAACAATTAATAAGCAAGAGAAATTAAGTATCCCAGAAGTCTGCTTAAATGATGTATTAATAAATCCCCCATAAATTGATCCTTTTTTCACTACGTTACTTATAAATAACAAACTGTTAAGGAATTGCATGATAGACTCAAGGTTTGCTATAAATATTATGCCAGTTGGAGTTATGAAGCAACTTGGCATGTGGGTAGATACTAATGGAGGGAAATGCTATGCAATGGATAGTAGGCATGTTCCTGTGGTGGGTATTATGAAAGATGTTGAATTCAAACTAGCTACTTATCCTCAGGTGGCCTATAATATAGATATAACAGTAATTGATACCCCTCCTCAGTTCTGGATGCTTCTATCAAGACAGTGGACGACAGCGGTTGGGGGAAATGTCCAATTTGATTTTTCTTATGCAACAATTCCAGTGAATGGTCAGGAAGTTAAGTTGTACATGGAGCCAAGGATGAACCAAGTTGTTGATTGTGTACCTCAAGATCAATTCAATTATTTTTGTGATGTGGATCTTGGAAATTTTAAGATAGAACCAACCCAGCTAGAATTAGTCAATGCTGATCCAATTGAAAAGCATGTTGCACAAAATTGCAATGGTGTGTGGAAAATGTACTTTGATGGAGCATATAGCCAAGAAGGTAATGGAGCAGGAATAGTATTTGTTTCACCTGAAGGAGCTACATTTAAATAATCATTTTTGCTAGCATTTGAATGTACAAACAACGTGGCAGAATACAAAGCTTTATTAATAGGTTTGAATATAGCTGTAAAACATAAAATCAAGTTGCTAGCTATTCTAGGGGATTCTGAGCTAGTTGTTTCACAAATTAAATAAAAATATGCAGCAAAGCATAAGAGATTGAAGCAATATAGGAATGCTGTATGGGACACAATTGAGCTGCTTGATGCATTCTCCATTGAATGGGTAGATCGGTCGAAAAACATAATGACAGATTTTTTAGAAAATGTAGCTCTAAAAAGAGATGACATTACACTGGTTGGAGTGTCACAGATTGAGTTTAAAACAAGACTTGTTGTGCCTGATAATATATATAGTTGGAAGGTTTTTAATGATGATACTGACCTCCTAAAATTTCTTCATTGTATAAATCAATATGAAGCTCAAGAAATTGATTTCAATGCCTTTGTAGAAGAATTAGATGGGAAGCAGACAATATTCGGGAAAGAGGTCTTATAGCTTAAAAGTAATAAGCTTCCCAAAGGGCTAGTGGCATTGGAGAGGGTATATGATGGAAGTGATCGGTCCCTCATGAAGCAGACACCAATCAAGAGGGAGGATATTGAAGAGATCAACTTAGGGACTGAGATGGCACAAAGAAAGGTATACATAGGGAAGAAAATAAGCCCAAAAATTTGAAGGATGTTGATAGCATTATTGAGAAAATATAAACATATGTTTGCATGGTCCTATGAAGACCTTAAATCATATAGGGAGGATTTGTTTCAACATGAAATCCCGTTGAAACCAGATGCAAAGCCATTTAGAAAGAAACAAAGACCCATTAACCCAACATTGGAACCAAAAATGCAGGAAGAATTGGAAAATCTTAGAGACGGGGGTATCATCAAACCTATCAGGCACTCAACATGGGTCTCAAATCTAGTTCTTGCGAGGTAGAAAAACAGAGATATCAGATTATGTGTGGACTTCAAAAATCTAAATGTGGCATCTCTCAAGGATAATTATCCTCTACCTAATATGGAGGCTCTACTACATAAAGTGACAAGGTGTGAGTTGTTATCTATGATGGATGGGTTCATTGGTTACAACCAGGTCAAAGTCAAAGAATCTGAGCAGTACAAGACAACCTTTACAACTCCATGGGGAACATATGTTTATGTGAGAATGCCATTCGGTCTCACAAATGCGGGTGCAACCTTTCAAAGAGCTATGGACGTAGCATTTGCAGACTTGATTAATGCTATCATGGTGGTGTATCAAGATGACCTTACTGTTTATTCAAAAAGGGCTGAAGATCATGTAGAACATCTGGAAAAGGTATTTATTAAAGCTTTAGAATATGGTATTAGTCTGAACCCTAAAGAATGTGATTTTGCAGTCACAAAAGGTAAACTCTTAGGACATATTGTGTCAAAGGACGGAATTAGAATAGATCCTGAGGGGGTTGAAGCCATAGATAAAGTTCCTATCCCTAAAAATGTCAAGGCCATCCAATCATTTTTTGGATAGATCAACTTTGTTAGGAGATTTGTTTCTAATTTTGCTGAAATCATTAAGCCCATATCAAAAATGTTAAGGAAAGGAAAAAAAAAATTGGACTGCAGAAGCATTAGAAGCTTTTATATCAATCAAAAGGCCCATCAAGGAAGCCCCTATCCTTAAGTCTCCAGATTTTTCAAAACCCTTTCAAATATTTTCATTTGCTTCATTGCATACTATAGCTGTTGTTATGTTACAGAAAAATGAGGAAGGTCATGAACAACCTGTGTCATTTTTTAGCAAGTCATTGCACGGGTCAGAATTGAAATATGATATAATGGAAAAATAAGCATTTGCATTGGTAAAAGTCACAAAGGATTTTAGGCCGTATCTCGTCGGAGCTAAGGTGATTGCTTATGTCCCTCATGCAGTTGTTAAAGATATCTTGACTCAGTCTGAGGTAAAAGGAAAGAGATGCAGGTGGATTAATAAAATTCAAGAGTTTGATATGGAAATACAAATCACTAAATTTGTGAGAGGTCAGGGTTTGGCTAGGTTAATGGTAGAAGAAAATATCGAAGCAAATCAAATTTGTAATATAGAAGAGGAAGAGAATGCAATTTCAAGTATTGAGCATACTCCTTGGCATGCAAACATCATGCATTACCTCAGACACATGAAAATGTCCAGAAGGATTAAGTGATAGTCAAAAAAGAACTTTAAAGTTGCAAGCATCTAAGTATGTGTTCATGGAAGGCGATTTGTTTTGGAATAACAGGGACAGGATATTGTTGTTATGTCTAGTAGAATCACAAGCTAAGCATGTATTAAGAGAAATGAATGAAGGGGTCTGTGGAGGCCATTATTCTACAAAGACAACTGTACATAAGATTCTCAGGGCTAGTTATTACTGGCCAAAAGTTTTTAATGACTCTTTTTCATACGTAGGAAGATGTGAAGCATGCTAGAAATTCTTTGGGAAAATGAAGTATCATGGAGCTTTACCACTTAGACCTATGCAGACTAAAGCCCCTTTCCATCAGTGGGGGATTGATTTTATTGGGAAGATACAAGATAAATTGAGTGGAGGACATAAGTGGATACTAGTAGCTACTGATTATTTCACCAAGTGGGTAGAAGCAGTCCCAACCAAGTAGGATACAAGTAAAATTGTGACCAACTTTTGAATGGATAACATCATTACCAGATTTGGTATGCCACTAAGATTGATTACAGATAATGGGATGTGTTTCAGATCTGATGAATTCAAAGATTTTTGCAGCACATATGGCATTACTATTTCTTATGCTGCTCTTTACCATCCACAATCTAATGGTCAGGCAGAGTCCAACAACAAAATTCTTCTTAAAATCATAAGGAGAATGTTAGGTTAGAATAAGAAGGCTTGGGATTCAAAGTTGAAAATGGTTGTGTGGGCTGATAGGATCACTATAAAAAAGGTAATTGGAAAATCCCCATTTGAATTAGTGTATGGAACACAAGCTAGGATGCCTCTACAAAATCTGTTACCAGTTTACAAATTTATTCTTCAAGAAGATACAGATATTCCAAAACCTATGGAGGAGAGAATGGAGCAGTTGGCTAAACTTGATGAGATAAGGAGAGTAGCTCAAAACCAAACCATGAAGTTGCAGGCACAGATGAAGCATTTATTTGATAGAAAAGTAAAAGATAGAAAATTTGAGGAGAATGATCTGGTGCTGATGTGGAATGCAAGGTCTCAGGAGAAGGGTAAGCATGGGAAATTTGAAGCTTTGTGGTTTGGACCCTTTGTTGTTGTTGGTAAGAAAGGTGAAGATTCATATTATTTGCAAAACATGACTGGTGAAGAATAAGAGTTGCCTATACATGGGAAATTCTTGAAGATTTTTTTCTCCTGAGCAATACAGAGGATTAAGGGTTGCCAGTGCATGGACAACTCTTGATAATCCTCTAATTTTTTTTTTCCATGCACAGTAGTCTAGGAAGTAAAAGGAACAAGAATAGCAAGTACATGGACAATCCTGATATTCCTTCTTTTAAAATAAATCTTTCCATGTACAGTAGTATAGGGTCATGTTCATCTCCATTTCCATTCATTCCATCTTGCTTACTGGTCCATCACCTTGAGTTTGGTTTGCTCATCCAGAGATTTGAATCCTTGCAATGATCTCACAATCATTCATCCCCAGATGGAGCCACTATTAGAACTATAAAATTTTGAAAATTTTATAGTTGTTTGTACCCATAAGTTTGCTAAGAATTCCATACCATGAGTACAAGAGTCCACTTTGCATAACATATTTGCCCATATTCTATCATGTGGTCCTGTAGAATTCACCTGTTCCTAAGCATTTGAATATATAAAACATATCGGCGTAACTTGATGCAGGTCTCACTGATCCATAAAACATTTCATACTAACGTGTCTTTTGCAGTCTATCGGCAAGAGACCAGGATTGTCTTACCGATAAAATTTCATTTGGTAACACATGTCGGGCAGACACAATTCGTAGTCTCAGCGGAAGAAAGATCCTATTGACAAGACAGTATGCATCGGGGTGAGTCATATTGAGCCTATTGGTGTCTTACCGATTGAAAACATAGACATATCAGTGAGACAAAAGTCATCGGTGTAATGTCTCAGAGCATTCATTTGGTCTCACCGATAAAGCAAAAGTGGATTTTGTCGATGATTATCAAGATGAAGTCAGCGAGTCTTGCCAACCCATATGTCACACCGACAAGATTATGTTAGTAAAGGACCTGGCGGTATATATTGATTATTGGTGAGACTAGTTTCATCAAAGAAAGATATGAGAGTCACGCCAAGTGTTGCTCCATTGGCACGAAAATAATTATGTCTCAGCGATCAGAAAAATAGACCAAAGGATATATCTCGGCGAGATATGAAATAAGCGGAGGAACATCTGCCCGACTCACAATGTTACAGCGATAGGATTCATCGGTGATAGTTACAACGATATACATAAAACCAAAAGGATAACTGTCAATGAGACTCAAAATATCGATGAGACTGCGGGACACCAAAGCGATATATAGCTTGTGGTAGTCGAAGAGACTTCAAGTGTCGGGGAGACTATAGGATGTCTTGGCGGATGTTTTAATGAACTTTGGTAAAAGCCATGATAGAGAGGTCACCCAAGATTTTAAAATATCTCACTGATAATATTACATGATGTGACAGTGAGAGTTTCAAAAAAGGACCTATTACACTCGTGTTTCAGCTAAAACATTAATGGTACGATGGAGCACAATAAGAAAAATTCAATCGAAAAACATTAGTGTGAAATTGATAGCGGAGGAAGCAGAGGGGCGAATGAAGAACCAGGGAATTCTTGCAGTCCAAAGGTTTCGAGGAAAATAGACTATGTTCTTGTGCCTTAGTTCTTGTAATTTTGACTTCTGTAACTTTTGTGGAATGGAATCCTCCAGCTCAGGAAAATCATAAAGTAGAAAATATGGTGAAAGCAGTCAGCCTAAAGGGAAGAAACATAAAACTGAAATAGAGCATGAGGGCACTCAACAGAGACTAAATCAAGATCTCATTGACTAATTACCTGGCTCTGGACCTAAAGCCAGACGATCTGCACAACTTAGGGTAGAAATAGATAAATCGGATGAAAAATGTAAACTCATAGGAGATGTTTGGACTTCAATAAGAGGTTATGAATTGTTTAGCTTTCATTACTATTAGAGAAATCATTTTGAACCAGTATGCAACCCATGGAAGCTTAATTTGGGAAAGCTAGTGTGCCATAATGTATTTGTCAATGCAGAATTGGTAAAATTGTTGGCTATCCATTATAATTCAAAACTCAAAGCTATATGTGACCCATCTGGGAAACCACTAGTACACATATCAGAAGATGCAATAGGTGAGGTTTTCAATTTGGAAGGGGTTTGCACTGAGAAAATCATTTGTGAAGAATTAGAAAGGGAGTTCGAGAGAATGGACACAATTTATAAGGGTTGGAGGTTGCCAATTCATAGAATTAGACAAGGTGGCAAGCTAGTTCCTCTACAGGATAGCGATAGACCCCCTTTTCATGTTGACCTTTTTGAACCCTATATGAAGTATACTTATTTCTCGGTAGGCCAAGTATTGGGAATGGAAGTCCCTGAATATATGTCAATTGTGCCTATGATAATTTCAGCAGATATCCAGTATCACAATTCTAGACCATTTAATTATGCCTCATACATTTTTAAGGAGCTTGATTTTGGGTTGATGGCAATAAAGGGCGGAGCCTCTATCTTACATCTTAGGCATTACTCATTGTTGATGCACATAGTGTTGTATTTTGGACAGGAGTTAGGGATGTGGCCTCAAGAGATGAGAATTTCCCAATTTGACAAGGAAGGCAAGACATTACCTGTTCAATTATGGACGGATGTCTGGGACAGTAGGTTTGCTAACTCTAGTTTTGTACACTTTGAGGAGTTTTTTTTGAAGACATTGTACAAATTATATAATCATCCATGTGATTATTCTTTATATGAAGAGATAAAGAGGTTTCTCATGCCTAAGGACTTCAATGGTCCAATTACTCACAATTGGGGGGATTGGTATTGCTTGGAGGATGCTACCATGATCAGGGTTTATGGATTTGAAGATGCCCCATTCAATTTTCCTAAAACAGTTTTGGATAGGATTGCATAGTTGAAAATTGTTAGATAGATGGAATTTTCCAGTGTTATGAATTTGAGCTCCTTTGGAAAGCAAGATTTTATGCCCAGTACATTGTGCTTCGGTGATTTTATTGTATTAGCCAAGGAAGGGTACAATTTGATCCTTGATAAGTTACTGCAATACAATATGAAAAGAGGACCACCTAGAAAGAATTTTGACCCAGAAGGGTACATCAATTATGCTAAAATGAGGATAAAATTTGGAGGGTATCAACATGTGCCCTATCAATTTGATGATATGATCCGGAACCTGGAAGCTGAAGAAGCAGAAATAGTGGTCGAGAAATATAATCAAGGGTTGCAGGATACATAGCTATTATCTTCTGGGGAGGAGGCATCTGAGCATAATGTGCCACAAGACCAACCAAATAAGATGTCGAGATTGAGAACTCAGCATTACACTTTCCTTGCCAGGGAATTGAGTGCTGAGGAGATTGTAGATGCAAATGCAAGGCATGTGGAGTACAAATCGTTTGTAGCAGATGATGAATTTGTAAATTCTCCAGAGTTTAAGGCATTCATGTACTATCAAAAGGGAAAGGAAATAAGAGAAAAGGTTGACAATATCACATCATGTAATGAAGGACAATTACTGAATGACCTAAAGGTGTGTGTGGATAAAGAGATGGCAAGTATGACCCCTAAAAAGGGAAGGAAAATGTTGGAAAGTTCTGGTGTTATGATTTTTCCAAGGTTGGATCTCAATTCTGCACTGATTTTTTATAGTTTCTTGAAAGACAGTAATGCTACACACAAGCTCAGCCCAGAAAAGGTGGCAGAAGTATATGCAGGGTCGAAGTACAATCCAGATGAAGGGTCATTAATGATTTGGGGTTTATATCCACCTCAAAGGAAATCAGTTGTCATTGATACTGAGAAAGCATTTGGGCATGTTATGAATTTAAAGATTGGAGAGGCTGATCCTGTGGCAACTGCAAAAATTGGAATCAATGTAGCAAAATTAAACAAAGCTCAAATTTAGATGTTAATCAAGGAGAGGGAAATGTACAAAATGAATAACGAGAGGATTTTGAGAGAAAATGACTACCTAAAAGATTTGTTAGGTGTCACAATGAAATCAACCAAGCTGCTCACTCATGGTGAAAGTTCACAAGCAAAAGATCGCTGGGAAGGTTCAAGTGCTTACTCTCAAGGGAAGTATGATACACTTACAGTAGCAATGATTAAGAAAAGGCAAGCCAGTCTAACAAATTGGTTAAATAAGCTCTGGGGAACACATTCACATATCTTTACTGCATTACAAGAACATGAAAGAATGGATGGTAGGGTTTTGGAGAAGTTTCAAGAAATAAACCATAGGGGTTTTTCTGATAGTGTAGCAATTGAGACTGCAAATCATTTTGTGAGTAAACACCAAGATTTCTTTAAAGAATTGCGAGGGGATGCACAGGGATTGATAGATGCCAGTAGAAAAGGATTAACTGCATTCTTTGATGATAAAGGAGGATTAAAAGAAATGACTAAGTGGAAAACTGACAGTGAATCAATACTGCAAGAAATTCTGAAGATAGCTACCGCAGAAGATACAACACTAGATGAGGCGTGCGAACAGAATGAGAAGATGGTAAGAATGGAGATTACAATCCAGAATGCAGTGGGAGATGTAGATATGCATAAGCGTCAGGATTACTTGGACCACTTATCGAAGATTCATTTGTGGCTTAATAGAGCTTAATTGTATTTTAATCTATTGTTGTTTTAACATATGACATTTCTGAAAGGATGCGTCCTTTCAAGTAGTTGATGTATAAATATCCGTTTTGGTAGCGAAACAGGATGAGAATAAGAATAGAAGAAAAATACAGTAGATTACAATGTTTTACAAATATGAGACTATGATGCATGTTTAAAACTATGGAGATATAAATGAAAATCATTTGATGTGGTGGCGTATTTATGGTATCAGTTGTTTGTTGAGTTAATTGAAAGTATTACTGAAGTTGTCTCCAAAGTTGATTTTTTCTGGTTATTTAAATTGATATAACAAGTTTATATTCAGTTTATCAGTGCACACTTGTTGTATCTGTATGGTTGATTAATTGGTTCTTTTAAGAAAAGATTAAATCCTTTTAGTTGATCATAGTAATTAGGGAATCTCATTTGGATCATTAAGAAGAACTTGGTAGTCATATTCTTGTATGTTTATACAAGTTATAAACTCAAATATATGCTAAACAATTAGAGTACTTGTCGGAAAGAAGTTACTCATTTTAGATTTCTTTTGACTCTGCATACCTAATAAAGCACTAGTCTCCACATTTTCATTATTTTAGTTTCACTCATTATTTATATCTGTTAAGCTGAATATATTAGGTTTTAGTTTTGATATTGCTATACAATCTATACCAAATCAAATTTTATCCACTCCCATTTGCCATTGTGGGTAAAGTACTTTAAAAGAAATAAGCACAAGTCATACAACTTTAATTCTACTTCATTCATATAGGTACACCCGCCTAGGTCTAGCAACACCTGAAGAGAAGAAGGTCTAAACCATTTGGCCTTGTCTCTTACCCTAAAACGTACCAAGAGATTGGCAACCTCTTGAGGCATTTCACTTGCGTTTTTGAGAGCTAACAAATTGGCGACTCTACTAGGGAAATATTGTAGGATATCTAGTTGAAGATCATCATATAGAGTCATTGAAGAAAGATTCATAATTTGTGAAATTTGAGAAAAAGTGATCCCGCTGGGGATAAAATCAAGAATAATTTCATTTTTCTCACTTTTAAGAAAGTGAGTGGCGACTCTGGTAGAAAAGGAACTTGATGAAAAATACTTGGAACAAAACAATTTGTAATCAAAATGGGTTGTCTGTGGAGTATAAAAGGCCTAGTTTTCCCAACCCACCCACCTCAATACCCTACAAGATGTAGTCCAACCTATATCTGTTATCATCAATTTCTACCTGATGTGGAACCTAAGATCCATCTTCAAAAGATAAGTCATAGTCTTTTAAAAGAATTTTATGGCATAAGGAGACACAAAAAGGAATCTGGACACTCTCTCTTCAACAAAATGGTGAAAATTTGTATACAAATAACTATTGATTGCAGGCCCAACACATCCATGTTTATTGAGCAGTTCATGAAAGTATATTGGCCTAATTCAATTCATTGGCCTGAGTCAGTAAAACCAATCACTTTTGACCAAGTAGATGTGCTAATTGAAAACATTGATAAGAAGAGGTATGAGGATAGTGCCAATCATGTCATTGGTGAATCTGTAGAAATTGATCAATCAATGCAAAAAAATATGGACTCTTTTGAAAACACATGTCAAAATTTGCATCTTGAGGAAGAAGAAGATGAGTATGTACAAAGAGAAGACTCCATCGCAGAATCAAAATGTGGAATTTCCCCTTTTGAGGAATTTCTTGACATAAGGAGGCATGAAGGGGAAGATAGAATTTCTCTATACAACAGGATGATAAATATCTTTATGCAAATACCTTCTCATTATGGGCCTACAAGACCCCT
Source organism: Sequoia sempervirens (assembly GCA_007258455.2). Taxonomy (NCBI): domain Eukaryota; kingdom Viridiplantae; phylum Streptophyta; class Pinopsida; order Cupressales; family Cupressaceae; genus Sequoia; species Sequoia sempervirens. The sequence goes on from VDFB02072849.1 coordinate 326,592, forward strand.
GTTTGTTGCACAGTTTGCAAGAGCATGGAAGCCTGAATTAGCTTATTGGCCAGAGTCATCAAAACAACGTGCCTTTGACCAAATAAATAAATTTATTGATGCCATGCAGAGGACAAGGAATATGGACATTGTCAACAATGAATCTAATAGTGATATCATGGGAGATCAAACAATGCAACAAACAAAGGAAACGTGCGCAATTAAGATTTCTAAATATTAAGATTTGGAAGATGATGATGATATGAAAGATCAATATTACATCTTGGATGAGGACTGCAATGATGAGGATGTTCTTGAAGATACACTTCACGAGGAATACATTGGTGATAAAGCAAGTGAAGATGAAAAAATAGCATCTTCATTCTCAGATCAATACCATGGTGACACAATTAATGATAATGAAGAGTTCATGGAAGATAGCTTTTATGAGAGCCAAGATGAAGAAAATGTAGAAGAGGTCAATGAAGAAATGAATACACTTGAGAAAGAAGACATGACATATTCATCTGTAGCTGATAACCATGAGGACATGATTGATGAACAAGAAGATTACACACTTGAAAATGGTTTTAAATTTTTTTCAAAACCATTGTATGATCAAATAAAAAAAGGATCTCAAATGACATCTTTCCAAATAGAAGGGGATTGTGTATCATGCCACAATGAAGAAGAGTTTGAGGACAATCATATGAATCTTGATTTACAACAACGTGATTCTTGTACTTCTTGTGATAATCAAGAAGAAGAAGCAATGGAAAATGTGGATCCATTTGATAGTGAACAAGTAACACTTCTAGCCGTGGTTGAGTACCATGAAGATACATTTGATGATAAAGAGGTATTTTCAAATCCACTTTATGGTGAGGGAGAGATATTTTTAGACAAACAAAGTGATATGTCAAACTATGGAGCAAATGACTGTGCTGGTAATGTTTCTGATTTTTCATTCTCTGATGATCTTGAACCTCTTTTTGATGATGAAAAAGTGAAGGATACAACTGTAGTGATATAAATATAGAAAGATGTTCATTCAATAGTGAACAAATTTCAGATTTGTTGGCAATAGAGTACCAAAAGTACACACACAAGAATGGTTTAGGAAATTCATCCTTAGCATCAGTTGGAGTGAATGAGCAAAATAATGATGAGTTCATATCATTGCCAAATGGTGATATTGAAGAAATGGAAAATAATTCAGATCAGCTAGGAAATTATTTTACATATGATGGTGAGAAAAATAATTATGGATATTGCATGGAGTGTGCATACACATTGTATGTTGAAGATGGAAAATATTTATCACATGACGATGAATTGTAGAATGATAAAAGGAACATAAGTTAGGCTGAGTACAGTATTATTCTGGAAGTCTTCAATGATAGTGGCACAACTGATTGTATGAGTGTTCTTAAAAGGAATTTGATGAGAACAAAATAGAGCAAGCTGTTTGACAGGGGAAAATAAGGGTTTTTCTTTTTTTTGGTGGCATTGAGCCATCAACTGAGGTGTAAGTTTTTCAAAATCATAATAGTTCATCACAGAAAAGGTTTGAATTTGCTGCTCGATGGATAAAATATTTGGTCTGCTCTTCCAGTGATTTGGATTCTTGCAATGATCTCAAAATCATTCATCCCTAGACGAAGCCACTATTGGGACTTAAAATTTCATTGAAATTTTAGGCTCCCATATTCAAAAAAGTTGATTTTAATACTGAGTACAGTTGAAAATCTGCTCGAGTGGCTCACTTTGAAAAATCACAGAATGAAGTTTGTACAATTTCAAGCAAAATCACTTTGCAAACATGTTCATTTATGACATGGGAGTATGCACGCCAAATTTTAGCTTCATTCGATCTGTTTTGACAAAGTTTCGAAGTGACAAGTTGAAGGGTTTTCTAGAAAATCCGTTGTCAGCACAGTGGAATCTGTTAAAATGGTCAACTTTGAGGGTAAATATTAAGCAAATGGATGATGATAATCACAAAATTATTGAAGCCTCCGATTCTCTATACCGAAGTCTACCTCCATGCCAATTTTTTGAAGAGACCTTTAAGAAGTTTTAGATAGAAGTGATCAAATTGAACGACATCAATAATTGGATCTAGACTAAAAGGATGCAAATGACATTAGTGTTGTTATGAAGATGCCCTCAAAACTATGCATGTAGACACAAGTGCACTAAATGCATATAGTACAAGATAGTTTTGGTTCGAGGGATACATGACAATCCAAAATATTAAAAGGGAAATGTACAGGTGACCTTGTATGATGGCATAAATGGTAGTAATTATCAAAAGAGGACAAAGGAACAATTCAAATATCACAATGGGAAATAAATTAAAAGAGCCATGAGATAATAATCTTGACATGCCCAAAAAAATGAATGAATTTTGTCCCACATTTTCACAGTAGAGTAAACTTCTCCTCAAAATTGAGCAATATCATACAGGTGTAGCTGCACGATAAGAAAGGATGGATGTTAATTGATGGTCAGACCACATGTGAAGGAGATTTATATGGAGAGGGGATTATTTCAACACCAATGCAATCTCTTTTGATGCTCGGTTGATTCAGTATAAAGATATTACTTTACTTCAAAATTTTCCCCAAAAAGTAATGGTGTCTAAGTATAAAAGTTGAAGCCATGCATGAATCACTAACCAGGGAAGTTCTTTAAAAGCTTGCATAACTCTTTTGAAATAACAAGATTATATGAAGAGAAATCATTTCATAGAGCAGCTACAAGTTTAGTGGAAGATTCAAATTGACATTTTCATTGAAAAGGGGATCTCTCTATTACATTTCAGGAAATGCTCAGATGAAAGAAACCATAGTGGGACTCACCAAACAAAACAACTAAAGAGATTGAGTTCAAATGTGGAACCATAGGTAAGGCGTACCAAATTGTCGGCTGTGGCAAAGTTTTCGTACACCTGACTTTGGTGAAAGGAAGATAGAAATAGAGAGATGGAATGCAAATGATATCTATTAGCAATCTAAAAGGAATTTAATGGTTTTGAAAGAATAGAAACTACGTGCAAGGCCTACAAAGCCCTCACAGAGGAAGAATAACACCCAACGCAGGAACAAAAGATGAGTTGTGTAGAAGACACTCATGGATATAATAAAAAAACATATTCCATTGGGAAAGATATATCAACGTGAAGTGCCCCTGCCAAAAGGTCAATCATGCCCAAGAGAAATTGAACCCAAAGTGCAAAGAGTGGGAAGATTTTGAATCTTCAATAGAAACGGTGAGGTGCAATGGTTTAAAAAAGAAATGGTGAATTAAGCCCAATATCGAATGAGGTTGCAAATGCCAACAAGTTAGTTGGCTCATTGTCACACATAAGGCATTGATTTGTTCTCCATCACGTCACTGTAATGGGGAGAAGGATGTTTGCCATAAATTATTTTTCTCCCATGCGAAGCAAAACCCTGTTTGATCATGTTTTATGTTTCGCAGAAAATATAGTTATACAGCCAAGATTGTCATGAATCCTTCATCAGGGAGATGGAGTAGTTCCAATTTCACAAATAATCAAAAAAGAAATTTCATTGGTGGAGCAACGTTATTCTCAGACAATATGAGGATATCTAGCGAGCTTCTTTTCACTTATAATCTTCGTCGGATATGATAATTGCATATGTGTTTGAATGGAAAGCATTCGTTGGTGAATGCCATCAAAGAAGTTATGGAAGCTATTACTCTAGACCTTCCCATGCACCGACACGCTAGGGACAAAAACCCTAAATTCATTGGAAAGACATGTGCTCTCGGTATGAATTGTATAAGTCACACTGATGAATGAGTTTATCAGCAAGAGAATGGTGGTTAGAGTGAGTATTTACCGACTATGTTAGTCATACCAATGGAACTTCATTGGTGAAAGAAATAAAATTGGTGGCAAAAATATAGGTCCCTCCGATGATACAAGTCACAGTGAAAAGTTTGGGGGCGGGAATAAATATTAAAATAAGTGGTGTTGGTGCAATGTGGGTGAAGATTGAAATAATATTTAAATATTGAAATTGCAGAGTAATAAAGTAATAGCTTTTTTAATAAAGGTAAGGGTGAATATTTTGTTCAAGAGATAAAATATTTTCACTAAAATGTGAAATAGGTAAGGGGAGTTATAAGGTGAGTTATTATTTTACCCACAAAATGCACAAGGTAAAATACTTTCACAAGGATTGGAAATGTTTTAACAAGGGAGTTATAAGGTGAATAATAATTTCACTCAAAAGCATGAGGGGTAAAAATTTTAAAATATTTACATTGGGTGATACAATATTTTTTCACCTAAAGAGTCATGGAGGGGGTAATTATTTTACCCAAGGATTATTTTATTAAATTGAATAAGCTAGAGATTTTCCAGCAAAAGGATTAGTGAAGATTGTTAAGATCTCAAAAGTATTAAATAAGATCTCAAAAGTATTAAATAAATGATGATTACACCACCTAAGACACAAGGATGAAGATTAAAATATTTAATTTTCTGGATAAGGAAACTAATTAATTATTTTATTTTTCCGAGAACAATTAAACATAGCCGCCACCAAAAAGAAGAGCTGCAACTGCATGGATGTCAGCGAATTATAACCCTATTATAATGTATATATGTAAAGTGAAAAATCTATCATAAAGGATTTAGATTTAGCTTTTAGGGAGAAATAAGTAGGTTAGTTGATAGGTGTGTGAATATTGCTGGGGCCAAACATCATGTTGCAAATACTGTGTAAAAATCTTTCAAATTATGTAATGGAGAAGAATGCATAAATTTGGTGATGCAATTATGGTGTCAATTGTTTGTTGAATTTCTTTGGAAAATAATATTTGGTTGTCCTAAGGTTTGGCCACAATTTTGATTATTTTAAACTGAAACATCAAGGATATTCTGAATTTTATCGTGCTAACAATTCTGTTGCCTTTGCGGTGGTTCGGCCAATTGGTTCCCGCAAAGACATGATTAAATCCTTCTAATTAATCACAGAATTTAGAGTGTTATATTTGGATTATTAATAGCTAACCGGAGCAATTACACTCTTCCTATTTATACAAGTTATAAACATAAAAGTGCCAAACAATTTGAATCGTGATCCAAAAAATGTAGGACACAAATATTAGTTACGCCTTGACTCCATTAGCCCAAATGTATAGGCACCGGGTCACACCATCCACATTTAGAATTCTATAAAATCTTTTGTTCAAAACATTTACATCTCAAGCTTAATATTAGAGTAGGGAGTAGTTCATCAGAAGCTTTATCTATCACATTTGCCATCGTATAAGATCCAATTCACTCGTAAGTCATACAACTTTAAGTCCGCCATTCATATAGGTACACCTGCCTAGGTCTAGCAGCCCCTGAAGAGAAGAAGGTCTAAACCATTTGGCCTTGTCTGTTACCCTGAAACGTACCAAGAGATTGGCAACCTCTTGAGGAATTTCGCCTACATTTTTGAGAGCTAACAATAGGAACACTATAGCTAGATATGAGAAAGACAAAGTGCAGAGGAACACTATAGCTAGATATGCTAATGCAATGCATTGAAGGATTTGAAAAAGTCACTACGGAATGTAGAAAAAGTGCTTGACAAGGATCGAAACTTTATTGAAATGTTAGCACATTAAGGTTGTGATTGCCAAATGATAGGAAATGATTGTAAAGAGGCTAAATCCTTCAAACATTGGATTGAGAGAATAAACAAAGACCATGTTCAACTACTCACTCAAGAGGTCATTGATGAGATTATACAGTACATGAACACTATAGCTAGATATGAGATAGATAAAGTGTAGAGGAATAATATTGTACTCCAAGTATCTGAAGAATACACTAGACTCAAGCTCATGTGGAAGGTTGTGTAAGGGATTCAAAAGGACATATGCATCAAACGTTGAGTGCTTTCTGAGAATATCAGTTAAAGAAAGGCGAAGAAAAGATCCCAGTGCCCGAGCCTTGAATGATGAAAGAAAGAACCAGATACCGAATACCAGAGGAGTTATAAAGATATTCTTTTAAGTTTTGAGTTTTTTAGGTTGTTCCCGGTCCCGGTAGATGTTCTCTATTTGGTATTTTGAAGATTGCTGATAACCTTGATTTATGTGAAGTATAGCGAGCTAGAGTACGAAGTGAAAAGTGTTATTGCTGACAAAGTCAAAGCTTTGAATTCATCTGTAATATTCTAATGATAGTTGGAATATTCCACATACTACATTTTAATTTTCTATTTCTGATTCTCTGGATAGACTTTAAGTTTGAACTCTTAGGGCCTTGTTCCTATAAATTGTCATTTACTGCTTTATTTTTATTTTAAGTTTAGAATTTGTGGATGTTAGAAGAGCTAAAACTTCTTTAAGTTTTGTTCTTTTTTCCTATTTTCTGAATCATTTTGATGTAAAACTTTGAATGCACATAGACATTGATTAATATCATAGCCAATTAGATAGCTACCTATCTCGTGAATCTTTTGTAGCTAGTTTTGTTAGTTCAGCCGAATAAGACTGTGTGATGTGTCATTTAAGGATGCATGCAGAACCTACTTGGTGTCCAAACTAAAACCCCTCTTTAAAATATCGCACCATTTTATATGTAGTTGTGAAGCAATCTGGTGAAGTATAAAGCGGTTTTCTCTATTTTAGTTAATTCTTTGGGGCATGCATGGAGAATAATTAGGAGAAATTTTTAATTTTTAGTATTTTCATGCTTTATTTTAGAATAGATGTTTAAATTCCTTGAAAATGTTCAAAAAAAAAAAAGTGAATGGATGGAAATTTGTTGAAATCTTTCATTTTCCATGAAATTACTAAATGCTTAATGCTAAATCTACTTAAGTGTGTATAAGAGCAAATTTGCACCCTAGGCGCAATTTTTTCCTCTTTACACTTTAGAAAACCTAAGTTAGAGACTTAAATCACTTAAGCCCGCTAATTGCAATCCACTTGATGCCTCTTTTTTTTGTTGGTGGAGGCATTTCTGTCAGGGATGTCCATGGGGCATGCTTACATCCCTTGCAGATTCCTAGGGCTGAGCCAATAGAGGCATTACTCTTCCCATTGGCAGTGAAGTTGTAACGCCTCCTTTGGCCACCCGACCCGAATATGGCCGTTTTCTTTTTCATTCCTTCATAATCAGTCTTTGAACTTGCATTTGGAGGTTGGAAGAAATCTTGAACAAACTTGGCTCGAAGCATTCCAAGCATTCGATAGTAGCAATATCTCACTCCATCACATTGGTAGAGTAAGTTTGGGACCAGGCCATTGCAACAGAGGCTTGAATTCCTCTCATTTCTCCCCCAAGCAACCTTGAGTGCTCTTGGTGGAGGTGGTAAGCTTCCCTCTCCTCTCCTCTATCATTTGGTTGAGTGGCATAGTACTGTTTGTAGTGCTTGTATTTTTATCACTTCTTTATCTCTTTTTCGTTGGCTTTCCATGGAGGTGGGAACACCTAAACGGGGGTCTGACTAAGGCAAACCCCTATACAGTCACCCCCCAACATTCTCTCTCTTTTTGTGTGTAGGTGTGTGAGCTCTTGGAGGATTAGCTGGCGAATGAGTTCATTGGTGAGATTCTCCTCATATTTATCACTTTCACTTATCTGCTTTATCATATTAGAGATTACTTAATCTATTTAGTTACATCATTCTGGCCTTTTAGTTAAATAGCTAGGCTGGTAAGTTGTTTTGGTGTGTTTAACCTTGTCTCGACTGTTGTCTAGCTGTACAGACTACAACGCACTTTTGAGATGCTAGTGCATCGCGCTATCGTCCATAGTCCGCGCTAACGTCCTTAGACAAAGACCTCTTTGAGGCACATAGTTGGACCTAAAAACTGACTTGCCTAGCCCTGTATCAAAACTCAGATCGTAGGACCTAAAAAATCCTCATCGTTCTCATCCTCACACCCTAAGCAATACATTTATCTAAGGTAAGTTAGGGCAGCCTCTCGCATCTTGACCCTCCATGACCCGGGGTCTTGCATGTGGTGGTCCCCCTCTCTTACATTTTTGGTGAACTTGACGTGAACCATTTTGGTTCCGTTCTTGCGATATTGATAGTCCCTTTTCTCGTACTCTAGGAGTGTTGTAGGTGTGAGTGTTGTAAGGTTGTCGCCTTGCAACCTGACCTGCGACCCCTAGGTGGCGTAGTTGGAAGGTTCCAAAGGTATTGCATGACGAAACCTTAATTGGGTCACTATCTTATCTATTAACTTTTAGGGACTCTGTGAAAGCACTGTCTAGTGTGTGTAATGGCCTCCTTCCTACATCAACCCATCCCCTCTGCATAGCCTGTGGATAGTAGTGTTGGCATAACCTTTACTTCACAGGACTTGTTGATGGGCTTTAATAGGGAACCATCTCCTCTTTACATTCTCGCATGGATCAATGGGAATATTGTAGCAGGTGTTCTCGTTGACCCGAAATCACAAGTAAATATAATAACAGAGGAGATGATGCTAATTAACTTTTTACATAAGGATGGATATGATGCTCCCATGAGTTTCACTCGCACACATGACAAGATTTATGTACCCCCCTTGGGTAGCATTGTCCTATCAGTCTTAGTCGGTCCTAAGTCTATAAACCTCTTGTTTGATATCATCCCTAGGTCCGAAATCTTCTGTGTAAAGTTGGGTATCCCTTGGTTGGTGGCGATGAACGTGGTACCCTCTGTCGTGCATAAATGTTTAAAATTTATCCATGGAGGCTCCGTACACATAATCCATGACACCGGTTATCGATCGTCGGTTGCACGTGGTAGCTACTCCTTGGATAACCCATGGCCTACATCCACAAGGCCCCTTCCGCCTAGGACAAACCTTTTACATAAGACATATCAGAACTATAAGAAAGGATGTTTGAGGTCAAAGGTGAGGTACCCTCCCTCATCCTATGCCATTTCACATAGGGCTTGTTTGAAGGTTGAAAATGAGGTCACCAAGGCCCGAAAGAGGAAATAAGAGAAGCAGTCTTGTGATCCTCCTTCTTCCTCTTCCACTGCCCAGTCAGACACTTCTTCTCGCTCAACTATGGTACCCTTGGGTTCCTCTCCTCACTTGCAGGATAACCCTTCAGTGCCCGCTTGGCGAAAGCCTAAGGGTCTCGCGTTCGAGCTTCTTGTTCTGTCGACGCAGCCTAGACCCATTTGGTATGAAAGGAAGAAGATCCTTTGAGGAGAATCCCCCTTGTCTCAACTGTCGTGGCCTCCTACTACTCCTGCTCCTAAGGCGATGAGCGGAAAGAGGCCCACTACCAAGGCTCTCGAGTCAACTCCTCCCATCGCTCCTCAACCTGCTCCCCCTGCTTCTGCATGGGAACCCATTCCTCCACCCGACACGGCTGTAGTGGATGTTCCTATGATCAAGCAGAAACCTCTCATCCCTTTGCAAGCTCCAACTTGTAACTCCAAGAGCCATAGGAACCGCCTTGCATGTGAGCGCAAGCGTCGACGAAAGGCTCTCCTGGCCGAGTAGGCCGCTTCGTAATAGAAGGAGGAAGAAACGACCACCCCTGCTTCAAGGCCCTTTGTAGTGTCTTCTTCCTCCCCTCCTGTTGTGTCTCTTCTACCTAATCCACTCTCAGCTTTTTTTGTGAGCACAAATGCACCTAACCCTAAATAGGTACAAGTGTTTATCACTCCTTTGGCGGAGCTGCCTTTGCTGATGACCGTTCTAGATATTCAGCCCTTCCCTAAACCCATAGATATGGTTAACACTTCGGTCATATCCATTGTGGTTATGTCCTCCTCCTCCTCTGCACCTCTAGCTTCATCTACGGGGAGTCTGTCCCCTCCCGCGAAGAAAGAGGCAGAGGCTAGTCCTCCTCGCAATAAAGGACGTAGGAGGAGCCCACCTTCACAAGGTGGCCCTATGATGACCTATTATGTCCTTGTGACAGAATTGGTCCCGACCTCTCCTAAGTTTGTCACCGCTCTTGAATCATTTGGCAAGCCTAGTGGTGGATCTCAAGCACAGCTCGTCCTGTCTATTGAGGTAAGACATGGCGCTCCCATGAGGTGCATATTTAACTCTGTGGATGAAGTCCTGACCTTGTCGGTGATCTTTGTGATTTCCTTGACTTTGACTCCACAAGAGCTTGGTGGAGAGGACCTCGAGGATCCCTCTTCCTTGGCCCTTGTTACAGGAGGGTTGAATGACCCTCCTCTTAACATTCCACCCTTGTAGGCTCATCCTCCTTCCCCTTATGAGGATTTAGATTGGGAAGCAAATGACCTTTTGGATGATCAGTGTTAGGAGGAGGTCCCCCCTTTCTTGATCTTGTGTGCGTGTGTCCTTTTTTTGTAATGTGTTCCCCCGTACTCATGCTATGTGTGCTTGGATGACCCTCGTCACCCTTGTTGGTGCGTGGATACAGGCGTGGTTTGTGTGTTGTAAACCTTCTTCTATTTGTACCATCATTCTTCCATGTTTGTGCTTGATTTTTCATAAATTGGGGATGATGCAAAGCATTGGGGGAATTTAGGCTTCCCTTCCATGTTGACCCAATTTTTTATTTTTACTTTGTTTTTCATTCATTCTTCTTGATTTGGTTGGGGATTGATGATCTTTTTCCTTTCATTGCGGTTATCTACTATTATATGAGCTCAGACAGATCTGACCCCGCTAAACCAGATCCCCCAGTGCCCTTTGTTTGTACTTTTCGCTTTCTCTTTATCTTTCTCTCTTCTTTACTTGAGTTGTCCCTCCTATGTGTGACAACATTCTTTAACACTTCGACTTTCAGATAATGAATTCACCGCCAACGAATCTTTTCTTGAAAGTCTTCACAATACCTTTTTCTTGGAAGCGCATTCTCAACTTGGAACCCTAACAGAATGTGTTTCCTTCATCATGGGTTCGTAAAGAAAGGACTTGAAGACCCTCCTCCGAAGTGGGAACTACTTTGACTTCCCCTCACATGGAGGGCATGACCTTCCTTTCAAATTCCTTGATGAAGTGAACATCTTTCGAACGGATCCCTTGATGACGAATCGCTCTAAGATGGCGATGTTTGAATTACATGTCCCTTGAGTGGACCCCCTTATACTTCATGGCAGGTCCCTCAAGGACCCTTTCTTCAAAAGCCTTTGTAACGAATGGAATTTTTTACATCTAGCTTGGGGGAAGCCCGACTAGACTCGTTCCATTCATCCTTTTGCATCTAGCTTGGGGGCAGCCTAACTAGACCTTACTTTTTCAAACTGTGCATCCCTTGAGTGGACCCCTCTCCTTTTGAAGGGTTCCTGAGGGATCCCTTTGAAATTATTTTGGTCTATTTGTGGGTAGACATGTCGCTGCTTTTAGATGCATTCTATCTATGGGTAGACATATCAATGCTTTGGACATGCTCTATCTGCGGGTAGACATGTCACCACTTTTAGATGCGTTCTATTTGCGGGTAGACACATTGACGCTTTAGACACGCTCTATCTGCAGGTGGACGTTTCACCGCTTTTGACATGTTCTATCTGTGGGTAGACATGTTGCCTCTTCCTCACTCTATGGAGTCTGCTTCCTTGGGGCTTCCTCCATGTGAGAGATCCTAGGGGTTGCCTCCTTGCAGGTCTATGGGCCTAGAGGGTGCTTTGTTGTTCCAACTTCATAGTTCCGAGCAATGATGGAGTCCTTTGTTTTCCCTGCATCTTCAAGTTTGCTAGATCGTGGTCTGCTTCCTCGACGATTCAGGTATACTTTTCTAACCCTAATCTCTTCTTGATCTACTTTACCGAGCACTCATCAGTACTTGTGCTTGCTAAAGTGGGGGAAAAATGTATAAGAGTGAATTTTCACCCTAGGCGCAATTCCCCTTTTTGCCTCTTTACACTTAAGAAAACCTAAGTCGGAGGCTTAAATCACTTAAGCCCGCTGATGGCAGTCCACTTGGCACCTGTTTTGTGTGTTAGTGGAGGCGTTTCTATTAGGAACACCTGCATGGCATGCAGACATTTGTGTGGCATGCTTACGTCCCTTGTAGATTCCTGCGGCAGAGCCAGCAGAGGCATTGCTCTTCCCATTGGCAGCAAAGTTGTAACACCTCCTTCGGCCACCCGACCCGAATATGGCCATTTTATTTCTCATTCCTTCATAATTAGTCTTTGAACTTGCATTTGGAGGTTCAAAGAAATCTTGAACAAACTTGGCTCTCATACTTTCACTCTCACAAGCTCACTTCCAAGCATTCCAAGCATTCGATAGCAGCAATATCCCACTCCATCACATCGGTAAAGCAAGTTTGGGACCACGCCATTGCAGCAGAGGCTTGAGTTCCTCTCATTTCTCCCCCAAGAAGCCTTGAGTGCTCTTGGTGGAGGTGGTAAGATTCCCTCTCCTCTCCTCTATCATTTGGTTGAGTAGGATAGTATTGTTTGTAGTGCTTGTGTTTTTATCACTTCTTTATCTCTTTTCCATTGGTTGTCCGTGGAGGTGGGAACACCTAAACAGGGGTCTGACTGAGGCAGACCCCTATACAGCCACCCTCCAACATTCTCTCTCTTTTTGTGTGTAGGTGTGTGATCTCTTGGAGGATCAGCTGGCGAACAAGTTCATTGGTGAGATTATCCTCATCTTTATCACTTTTGCTTATTTGCTTTATCAAATTAGAGATTACTTAATCTATTTAGTTACAATATTCTAGCCTTTTAGTTAAATAGCTAGGTTGGTAAGTCATTTTGGTGTGTTTAACCTTGTCTCGGCTATTGTCTGGCCATACGGACTACATCACGCTTTTGAGACGCCAACGCGCCGCACTATCATCCACAGTTTGTGCTGACATCCTCGGATAGAGAGCTCTCTAAGGCACAAAGTTGGACCTAAAAACTGACCCGCCTAGCCCTGTATCAAAACTTGGATCATAGAGTGATCATAGGACCTAAAAATCCTCATTGTTCTCATCCTCATACCCTAAAAAATAGATTTATCTGAGGTAAGCTAGGGCAGACTCTCGCGTCTTGACCCTCTATGACCTAGGGTCTTGGATGCGATGGTCCCCCTCTCTTACAATGCCATAACAAAGAAATTGTTCATGTTCATGAAATATTATTTCAAATCTTTTGATTTCATGATGTTATTTTTATGAATGAATTGGAAATTCTATGTAAAATGCTTATGATTCTTAATGAAACCAAAGATAACCATATTCCCTTTGAGATTAACAACAAAATCACATTATACCTAAGAGCGAACCTAGTACAATCAAGACCTAATTACTAGAGACTTGGGATTGAACTGATTCAATCTTTTCCTATTAAAGAAAAATCTCCCTTTAGATTGTCTTTGTTCCTTATCTTTCAAGAAGGATAAGATCTTTGCGGTTTATCTATGAAGAATTTATTTTCCCCATTGTTGTGAGTAAAATCGACATCAACAATAACAGACACTAGGAGGGCGTATTGTTGTCTTTTTTGGCTTTGTTAAGTTTTAAAATGGATTTTTGTAGAGTCATTAGATCTCAATCTGGTGACCCTCGTGTGACTTTTGTCAAGCTTAGAGGTCAAACATCATCTAGACCTCAAAATTATAGAAGTGTTAGTGTGAGTTTGTAGAACCCGATTGTTGTTATACCACCACCCTCCGTAGTGATGGCATTCTTTAACGTAGAGTCACCGATTCAATTTGTCATGTACAATGATTTACCAAAAACTCCCAATGAGTTGTGTCCCAAATATTATCTCCATGAAGATACTAAAGAGCATATTAGTATCTTTAAGGATACATGCTTTAGATCGAGGATTCAACATGAAGATGTCATATGTAGGTTGTTCCCATACACTTTAAGCAATGAATTTTACCAGTGGTATATCAACCTACCTCACAATTCTATCAGATCATGGTAGGATATGGAAAGTCAATTCTTAGTGAGATTTAGAACACCTACTGACCCTGCCTTGTTATATCATCAATTTTCTCAAATCAAGAGGTTCGAAGGAGAACCTATAACTGCTATTAACAACAAGTTTCAAAAGGATTATTCTAGGTTGCAAGCACCTAACATAGTGGATAATTTGTCTGCTATCGCAATTTATTATACATCAATAGATCCTTTAAATGCTATGTTTGTGAAGCGAAGGGAAAATCCTCCTGCTACTTTACTCGAAGCCTACGCTAAAGCCGTGAGTGTGAATTTGGAAATGAAACACCTCAGAAATGGATCATTCGTGAATGGCGGAAATGGATTGAATAATTACCCTACCCCAAGTGCAAATGGAGTCCCTCTAAGTCATCCTATAGCTCCTAATGTTTATCCTTCAATGGTCCATAATGGGACATTTCCTCATAATACTTTATTTCAACTAGGAAATAGTAAAGCTTTAGTCCCTCACCTTGGTCTAGCTATCACAGAGCTACATCCTAATGAAAATTCATTTTTTTCGCAAACTCAGGAAAACCAAATATCAAAATATTAGAGGAAAAGGAAGACATGAAAGAAATTACAACTCAACTCAAGAGATTAACCACAAAGCTTACATAATTAAGAAATTCAAGCTTTTATGCTCAAAATAACAACAAAAATTTTCAAAATCGGATGTATAACGCTCCTAGACCACCTAGACCTTGGAATACATGACCTAGTAATGGAGGAGTGTCAAACCACTATGTTAATTTTGAGTCTCGAGACTCAGATTTGAGCATTGGGCAAATCTTTTGTGGTAAAGTGAGCCAAAAACAATCTGCATTTTGGTCCCTTGAGGAAATCAAGTTACCTAGCATTTTATTGGCTTTTTAATGCCAGCACAGAGATATATATGCTTATCAACAGGTTCATCAACTATAGGTTATCTTTCCAAGGTGTTTTCCATTTGTATTGGCATCTTTTCTCATATTGCAGATCAAGCATATTGGCATTGGTTTGAGTTGTATTTTGTCAGAGCCCCGCATGGAGTTTACGTATCTCCATCCCTTGTTAATGGTTTGTTTCCAACTAGCATGGAATTTGGCGCATTTCCTCCATGATCAACATATTTCATTGTGCTCGAGATCTGTGGAGTAAGCATTTTGGACGCCTTCACATTGAGGGATCAGAGGTCTAGTGACTGGCTTTTGCCTTCATTCATTGGCGTGTTTCTGTATCAGATCGGGTTTCATTGCTATGGTGACAGATTTGGAAGCCTTCTCTATTCTAAGCGCACATCTTCATTTCCTAGAGGCCACATCTCCATCGCATTGTGGTTTGGTGTGTGGCCATGTTTGGCTCGTGTATAGGTAGGTGCCTTTGTCGACAGACTATTGGAGACCCATGTGATCCATTTCTAGCCTTTTATCATTGTTCAAGGTCCATACAAATCGGCCTTATATTGAGAAGCGATTTGATTTCATTGGTCATACAAAGACTTGTCTTGCAATTCGATTATAAAAGGTAGGATCAAATTTTTGCAAAGTTTGATTTATTAAACTTTGGGTTTATTAAAGTTATAATATGTCATATCATATGTGATGTGTTGGCGCAAGGTTGCAAAACACAAATGGGATTTATTTAACCCAAAGCTTCGATATATATGTTGACATATATATTGCTCAAGTTTATAACCATGCACATTTTAAAACTATAGCTTATGCCAAACCTAAGTCTTATACAATGCCAAAAGTTTTTGAAACCTAGGGTTTCATCTTATAGTTTTGTCCATGTAAACTATTGAAAGCCATCTTTGTAATTTTTCCATATGATTAAAGTTGGATCATGGCAAACAAGGAAGCTTGGCCATTTTTCTTATGTGCACATCTTTATAGTAGAATTTGGGGACATTAGAGTCTAACTACTAGTGCATTTGTATGGCATATTGCCTTGAAAAATTGATGTTGAAACTTTGTAAAAGGTGTTTGTAGCCACTCTTAAGTGATGATAAGATGTAGAGGCGTTTAATTTTTATGCCTAAAGCTTTGTTGAAAATTGTAATGGGTCTTGTAACCATGTTGGGTAAGAGGCAGTGTTTTGTCCAAGGCCTATTTTGGAAATCATTGTAAACTTGACCATGAGTGTTTTATAAACTCTTGGCAATTATGATTCTTTTTTTAATCTTGCAAAGTTGTAATCACGTATTATCAGCTATGGATCTACATATTGGTGCAAGTGTCATATTTGACATTCTGGTTCTGAAGGACAAAGGTGAAGGAGAAGAAGAATGTGCCTGTTAGAGACATTTGTTATGCAGATCAAGCAGAGGGGAAAGCATAGTCTCTTCTAGAAGCTAGTACAAATATTTGTAGATTACAGTTTCTCTTGATACTTTTGGAGGTCCAAAAGTCTCTCTATGGGGAGGTTTGATCCAAGAGGATCTCTATATGAAAATTCCTACTTTGCTCACCATAGGATAAATCATTAAAAATTTGATGATAAGTGACAATGTTTAAAATAAATGATTAATGCTTCAAATGGGTTGGAAGAAAACTCATGTGTTATTCATTTAAAATTGTAAAATGATTAATACTTGAAATGAGTGTGGGAAGCTCATGTATTATTCATTTAAATTGGAAAAATGATTAATACTTGAAGTGAGTGGAATTCTCACGTATTATTCATTTAATTTGTAAAAAGGGAAATTAGTTTTGTGTGAGAATCCACCTCACAACTATTTTCCTATTCTCAAGGAGGAGTTGAGAGACTCGTGGGATTTTCTCTCATCTTACCCCTTGAGTTGTTGTAAACCCTCTTTTTGTGGCTCTGGAGAGTTATCCTCTCCATAGGTTTTGGATTTAGGAGAAATATAAATTCCTTATGTAATCTCTTGTTAAGGGAGGAAGGAATTTAGTCCTTCTAGTGTATGAAGAAATGTCACTTATGTGTGAGCCTTCTATAATCCTTGCTATAGGAGAAGGTAGCTCTGGGTTACAACCCTTTATGGAGCATGTAACACATTTGTGAGAAGGTTTCAACCCTTATTAAAGGAAGGACAATACAAGTGATTCGTGTTCTAGCAGATCCAGAGACATAGCCAAAGTTTGGTGAACTCCGTTATCAAATCTATTTCTCTCTCTTGTCGCATGATTTTCTTTGTTAGTTACTTTTTCTCTATTTCTCTGGGTTACAACCCTTTATGGAGCATGTAACACATTTGTGAGAAGGTTTCAACCCTTATTAAAGGAAGGACAATACAAGTGATTCGTGTTCTAGCAGATCCAGAGACATAGCCAAAGTTTGGTGAACTCCGTTATCAAATCTATTTCTCTCTCTTGTCGCATGATTTTCTTTCTTAGTTACTTTTTCTATCATTTGTTCATTTGCTCATATTTCACATGCAAAATTACGTCAATAGAAGATCCTTAATCATAAATTTATTTAGAGAAAGATCTCATTAAAAATTTACAGATCAATTGGTATCAGAGCTAGTTTGACAAGTTTTGTAGAAGTGAATGTTAATCAGTTTGCTAGCTGACAATTGTTGGTTTTCAGTATCAATGTGCAAGCTTGACAGGTGAATAAAGATGGCATGAGAGAAAGGATAATCTTCTAAAGTGATGTTGTTTGCATCCATGGTGGATGACTTCTTTATAATGAAAAGAATGATTGAAGAACTCTACCGGGATCACCGAGACAAGTTGGAAAGGCTTCAATAGCTTGAAGAAGCCAACCAATGCCTTTAGTCAGAAAATACTGAGCTTAGAAGATCACTCGAAGAAGAAAATAATTATGGTAGTGGAAGTGAATCCAATTCCTCTCCAAAGAAGAAAATCAAGAGGTATGACAAAGCCCGAAACTACTACACTCATTGCAAGATAATTGGGCATTGGATCGAGAAATGTTGGAAGTTGCATCCAGAGCTTCGTCGCTCACCAAGGTCCATCAAGGGACCCAACCAATAGGAGGTTGCAGAGGTGGAGGCAGGATCTAAGGCTACTATCCCTGAGGTAGAGGAACCTCAACTGGAGAAGGAGCAGCTGGCAAAGGAAAGTTCTTTTGATTAGCTCCGTAAGAGCTAGGAAAACCTGTCATCTAAATAGTTGTATCAAACTTGTTTTATTTTTATCTGCTCAACAATAATATCACATTGTGATTATGAGCTAGGTGATACAAATAGACATGGTTTGGTAATAAACTCATTATGCACATTTGTATGAAGTTGTATTTTGATCACTCCACGTTGAGACTTAGAGTTACAAAGAATGGCCAAAAGTTTCCTGTATGTTCTCAGCTATAAAGACTCAGTCAGTTGATAACGCATATTTAGAGTAGATTGATTGTTTTTCTTAGAATGAATGCTTATTTGGTCTAAACTCAAGCAATGAGTACTACTTCAAATATTTTAGCAGTTGATCAAAGAGATTGTTAATTGTTTTTTTCTTTCTGTTAGGACTCTGTTATTGGTTATATACCCCTTCAATAGTCTTCCACCATCAACTCATATCTACCTATGTTTTGACTACGTGATGCAAAGTCGGTTAACAATTCTTTATCTACTTATCTGGCGATATCCTCTTCTCATTAATTGGCAGATCTTATCTTGTATTGCGGCTGGATTGATCCCTTGTAGGGACCCATGATTGGCAGCATTGGTCTATATTGTCTGGCATATCATCCATTGTGATCTTTGGCAGATTCCTTATTGACATGCATGAGATTTCCAGATTGACTTCTGTTGTTTTGGACCAACACATTGCACAGTCTAGCTCAGGTATTCTCTATTTTCTCTGCACATTGTACTGCAAGAGTGACTTGAATTCATTGGTTGATAAGCTTGATGAGTTAGAGCCTGAAATTCTGCTATGAAAGGAGCGACAAGTATGTGGATTTTCTCTTCATGAGCATCCTACTCAGTTGTCGATTCTTGAAGTCGAATGTCTTGGAATGGACTTACGAACAGTCTACAAGTTGATCCCCTAAAAGGGAATGCATGAAGTTGCACCAAAAATGGGGCACACAAAATTCGCGGATTCTAAAGCCAGAACCGAGGAGATCAAGAATGGGAAAAACATAAAGACTGGAGAAAATATATAGAGGAAAGGTGGCAAACTAATTGTACACCACGTCTTGCTTCCACACCGGCTTAGATGCAGTGAAGGTGAATAAAATTGCCTTTCAGTTTGGGTGGTTTCACACCGGAGATCTCGGTTATATCAATGGAGGACATTCATGATTGAGCATGAGTTGGGGCATGGGAAGCTCGACGTGACTTATCTGTGCATGCACAAGGCGACGGGTAAGCAAAAGGAGTGGGAGACGGAAGGTGGGAATGACTTAATCCATTGATGGGTAGGTAGTGTTACTAGCTTGGATCGTTTGTTTCATGCGCCCTAAGAAAACGAAAATGCTGAGATTCAAATTCAATCTCCCGGCTAATGTCACCACCATGTTAATTTTGAGTCTCGAGACTCAGATTTGAGCACTGGGCAAATATTTTGTGGTAAAGTGAGTCAGAAACAATATGGATTTTGGTCCCTTGAGGAAATCAGGTTACCTGGAATTTTATTGGCTTTTTAATGCTAGCACAGAGATATATATGCTTATCAATAGGTTCATCAACTATAGGTTATCTTTCCAAGGAGTTTTCCATTTGTATTGGCATCTTTTCTCATATTGCAGATCGAGCATATTGGCATTGGTTCGAGTTGTGTTTTTTCAGAGGCCTTTGGGATTGCGTCTTGTCTTTCCCATGTGGAGTTTATGTATCTCCATCCCTTGTTAATGGTTTGTTTCTAACCAACATGGAATTTGGCGCATTTCCTCCATATTCAACATTTTTCATTATGCTTGAGATTCGTGGAGTAAGCATTTTGGACACCTTCATAGTGAGGGATCAAAGGTCTAGTGACTGGTTTTTTCCTTCATTCATTGGTGTGTTTTTGCATCAGATCAGGTTTCATTGCTATGGTGACAGATCTGGAAGCCTTCTTTGTTCTGAGTGGACATCTTCATTTCCTTGATGACACATCTCCATCGCATTGTGGTTTGGTGGGTGGCTGTGTTTGGCTCGTGTATAGGCAGGTTCCTTTATTGGCAGACTATTGGAGACTCATGTGATCCATTTCTGGCCTTTTATCATTGTTTGAGGTCCATACAAATCGACCTTCTATTGAGAAGCGATTTGATTTCATTGGTCATGCAAAGACTTGTCCTGCAATTCAATTATAAAAGGTAGGATCAAATTTTGGCAAAGTTTGATTTATTAAACTTTGGGTTTATTAAAGTTATAATATGTCATATCATATGTGATGTGTTGGCATGAGGTTGCAAAACACAAATGGGATTTATTTAACCCAAAGCGTCGATATATATGTTGACATATATATTGCACAGGTTTATAACCATGCACATTTTAAGACTATAGCTTATGCCAAACCCAAGTCTTATACAATGCCAAAAGTTTTTGAAACCTAGGGTTTCACCTTATAGTTCTATCCATGTAAACTATTGAAACCCATCCTTGTAATTTTTCCATATGATTAAAGTTGGATCATCGAAAACAAGGGAGATTGGCCATTTTTCTTATGTGCACATCTTTATACTAGAGTTTGGGGACCATAGAGTCTAACTACTAGTGCATTTGTATCACATATTGCCTTTAAAAATTGATGTTGAAACATTGTAAAAGTTGTTTGTAGCCACTCTTAAGTGATGATAAGAGTGAGAGGCATTTAATTTTTATGCCTAAAGCCTTGTTGAAAATTGTAGTGGGTCTTGTAACCATGTTGGGTAAGAGGCAGTGTTTTGTCTAAGGCCTATTTTGGAAATCATTGTAAACTTGACCATGAGTGTTTTATAAACTCTTGGCAAGTATGATTCTTTTTTGAATCCTACAAAGTTGTAATCATGTATTATAAGCTACGGATTTGCATATTGGTGCAAGTGTGGGCTTTGACATTCTGGTTCCGAAGTACAAAGGTGAAGGAGAAAAAGAATGTTCCTATCAGAGACATTTGTTATGCAGATCAAGGAGAGGGGAAAGCACAGTCTCTTCCAAGAAGCTAGTACATATATTTGCAGATTATAGTTTCTCTTGATACTTTTGGAGGTCCAAAAGTTTCTCTGTGGGGAGGTTTGATCCAAGAGGATCTCCACATGAAAAATTCCTACTTTGCTCACCATAGGATAAATCATTAAAAATTTGATGATAGGTGACAAAATTTAAAATAAATGATTAATGCTTCAAATGGGTTGGAAGAAAACTCATGTGTTATTCATTTAAAATTGTAAAATGATTAATACTTGAAATGAGTGTGGGAAGCTAATCTATTATTCATTTAAATTGGAAAAATGATTAATACTTGAAGTGAGTGGAATTCTCACGTATTATTCATTTAATTTGTAAAAAGGGAAATTAGTTTTGTGTGAGAATCCACCTCACAACTATTTTCCTATTCTCAAGGAGGAGTTGAGAGACTCATGGGATTTTCTCTCATCTTATCCCTTGACTTGTTGTAAACCCTCTTTTTGTGGATCTGGAGAGTTATCCTCTCCATAGGTTGTGGATTTAGGAGAATTATAAATTCCTTATGTAATCTCTTATTAAGGGAGGAAGGAATTTAGTCCTTCTAGTGCCTGAAGAAATGTCACTTATGTGTGAGCCTTCTATAATCCTTGTTGTAGGAAAAGGTAGCTCTGGGTTTTAGCCCTTTATGGAGCATGTAACACATTTGTGAGAAGGTTTCAACCCTTATTAAAGGAAGGACAATAAAAGTGATTCGTGTTCTAGCGGATCCAAAGATGTAGCCAAAGTCTGGTGAACTCCGTTATCAAATCTCTTTCTCTCTCTTGTCACATGATTTTCTGTTAGTTACTTTTGCTATCATGTGTCCATTTGCTCATATTTCACATGCAAAATTACATCAATAGAAGATCCTTAATCGTAAATTTATTTAGAGAAAGATCTCATTAAAATATTACAGATCAATTGGCATCAGAGCCAGTTTGACAAGTTTTGTAGAAGTGAATGTTAATCAGTTTGCTAGTTGACAATTGTTGATTTTCAGAATCAATGTGCAAGCTTCACAGGTGAACAAAGATGGCATCAGAGAAAGGAGAATCTTCTAAAATGATGTTGGTTGCATCCATGGTGGATGACTTCTTTTCAATGAAATTAATGATTAAAGAACTCTACCGGGATCACCGTGACAAGTTGGAAAGGCTTCAAGAGCTTGAAGAAGCCAACCTATGCCTTTAGTTAGAAAATGTTGAGCTTAGAAGATTGCTCAAAGAAGAAAAAAATTATGGTATTGGAAGTGAATCCAATTCCTCTTCAAAGAAGAAAATCAAGATGGAGGACAAAGCCCAAAACTACTGCACTCATTGTAGGATAAGTGGGCATTGGATTGAGAAATGCTAGAAGCTGCATCCAAAGCTTCGTCGCTCACCAAGGTCCATCAAGGGACCCAACCAACAAGAGGTTGCAGAGGTGAAGGCGGGATCTGAGGCTACTATCCTTGAGGTAGACGAACCTCAACCGGAGAAGCAATAACCAACAAAGTTCTTTTGATCAGCTCCATAAGGGCTGGGAAAACCTGTCATGTAAATAGTTGTATCAAACTTGTTTTATTTTTATCTACTCAACAATATTATCACGTTGTGATTATGAGCTAGGTGATACAAATAGACATGGTTTGGTAATAAACTCATTATACATGTTTGCATGAAGTTGTATTTTTATCACTCCACGTTTAGACTTAGAGTTGCAGAGAATGGCCAAAAGTTTCCTGTATGTTCTCAGCTTTAAAGATTTAGTCAATAGATAGCACATATTCAGAGTAGATTGACTATTTTTCTTAGTATGAATGCTTATCTGGTCTAAACTCAAGCAAGGAGTACTGCTTCTTAAAATATTTTAGCAGTTGATCAAAGAGATTGTTAATCATTTTCTGCTTTTTGTTAAGACTCTGTTATTGTTTATATACCCCTTCAACAGTCTTCCACCATCGACTCATATCTACCTATGTTTTGACTACGTGATGCAAAATCTGTTAGCAATTCTTTATCTACTTATCTGGCCATATCCTTTTCTCATTAATTGGAAGATCTCATCTTGTATTGTGGATGGATTGATCCCTTGTAGAGACCAGTGATTGGCGGCATTGGTGTATATTGTCTGGCATATCATCCATTGTGATCTATGGCGGATTCCTTGTTGATAGGAGTGAGATTTCTAGATCGACTTTTGTTTTTTTGGACCAACGCATCGCACAGTCTAGCTCATGCATTCTCTATTTTCTTTGCACATTGTACTGTAAGAGTGACCTGAATTCATTGGTTGATAAGCTCGATGAGTTAGAGCCTAAACTTATGCTATGAAAGGAGTAGCAAGTATGCTGATTTTTCTCTTCACGAGCATCCTACTCGATTGTCCATTCTCGAAGTTGGATGTCTTGGAATGGACTTACGAACAGTCTACAAGCTGCTCCCCTAAAAAGGAATGCACCACGTCGCACCAAAAATGGGGCACACAAAACTCATGGATTTTAAAGTTAGAACCAAGGAGATCGAGAATGGGAAAACCAGAAAGACTGGAGAAAATAGACAGAGGAAAGGTGGCAAACTTATTGCACACCACGTCTCACTTCCTCATCGGCTTCGACGCAGTGAAGGCGAATAAAACCGCCTTTTAGTTTGGGTGGTTTCACACCAGATATCTCAGTTATATCAATGGAGGACGTTCACGATTGAGCATGAGCTAGGGCACAGGCAGCTCAGTGTGACTTATCTGTGCATGCACAAGGCGAAGGGTAAGCAAAACGAGCGGGAGACAGAAGGTGGTAACGACTTAATCCATTGATGGGTAGGTAGCATTACTTGCTTGGCTCATTTTTTTCACACGCCATAATAAAAAGAAAACCATGAAATTAAAATTCAATCTCTTGGCTAATGTCGCCATTGTGTTAATTTTGAGTCTCGAGACTCAGATTTGAGCACTGGGCAAATCTTTTGTGGTAAAGTGAGCCGGAAACAATCTGCATTTTGGTCCCTTGAGGAAATCAGGTTATCTGGCATTTTATTGGCTTTTTAATGGCAACACAGAGATATATATGCTTATCAACAGGTTCATCAACTATAGGTTATCTTTCCAAGGTGTTTTCCATTTGTATTGGCATCTTTTCTGTTATTGCAGATCAATTATATTGACATTGGTTCAAGCTATATTTTGTCAGAGGCCTTTGGGATTGCGCCTTGTCTTTCCCGCGTGGGGTTTACGTATCTCCATCCCTTTTTAATGGTTTGTTTCTAACCAGTATGGAATTTGGCACATTTCCTCCATGATCAACATTTTTCATTGTGCTCGAGATCCGTGGAGTAAGAATTTTGGATGCCTTCACATTGAGGGATCGAAGGTCTAGTGACTGGTTTTTGCCTTCATTCATTGGCGTGTTTCTGCATTAGATCAGGTTTCATTGCTATGGTGACAAATCTGGAAGCCTTCTCTGTTCTGAGCACACATCTTCATTTCCTTGAGGCCACATCTCCATTGCAATATGGTTTGGTATGTGGCTGTGTTTGGATCTTGTATAGGTAGGTGCCTTTGTCGATAGACTATTGGAGACCCGTGTGATCCATTTCTAGCCTTTTTATCATTGTTCGAGGTCCATACGAATTGGCCTTCTATTGAGAAGCGATTTGATTTCATTGGTCATACAAAGACTTGTCTTTCAATTCGATTATAAAAGGTAGGATCAAATTTTTGCAAAGTTTGATTTATTAAACTTTGGGTTTATTAAAGTTATAATATGTCATATCATATGTGATGTGTTAGCGCGAGGTTGCAAAACACAAATGGGATTTATTTAATCCAAAGCTTCAATATATATGTTGACATATATATTGCATAGGTTTATAACCATGCACATTTTAAAACTATAGCTTATGCCAAACCCAAGTCTTATACAATGCCAAAAGTTTTTGAAACCTAGGGTTTCATCTTATAGTTTTTTCCATGTAAACTATTGAAAGCCATCTTTGTAATTTTTCCATATGATTAAATTTGGATCATGGAAAACAAGGAAGCTTGTCCATTTTTCTTATGTACACATCTTTATAGTAGAGTTTGGGGACCATAGAGTCTAACTACTACTGCATTTGTATGGCATATTGCCTTGAAAAATTGATGTTGAAACATTGTAAAAGGTGTTTGTAGCCACTCTTAAGTGATGATAAGAGTGAGAGGTGTGACACCTAAAAATGACCCTAGCCCAAACTTCATTTTTACCACTTTCCCCTAGCATAATTAAGACATTTAATTATGTCCTTGGTCCACATGCGACTATTAATTAAATAATTCATAATTATTTAATTAATTCAACCCTTTATTCTTCATGATTATTAAATAAATAAATATTATTTATTTATTCAATAATGTTAATTGTCTAAGTCTTCCCTTAATTAAATATTTTTCTTAATTTATTTAATTACCTTTGATCATATATTTCTTCCTCGATTATTAAATAAATAAGTTATATTTATTTATTTAATATGTCACTAATTGTCTTAATTAAATAAATTGATTAATTTATTTAATTAATTAATCTTATTCTTAAATTAAATAATTAAATTTAATTATTTAATTGTCAATTTAATATTCCTCTCATTTTAAATAAATCAATTATTTAAAATGTCATCCCAATCTTAACTTCAGTCGATTTGGATAAATAATCTGAAAAAGATTATTTATTATCTCATAAAATCAATAATTTGAATTATTTTAATTCAAATTAGCAGTTAATCTTCTAAAAATCAAGCAATCGGGCAGATTCTTGATTTTCCAAATCTTATCTTCAGTCCAAATCTTATCTCTTTGATTTTTCGAATCTGGCAAATCAGGCAATCTTATCTTCTTGATTTTTCAAAAATCTTTATTTTCTAATTAATTTGTCTCATTTATTCTCCACCGTCGATCCGATTTTATTTTGACCGTTCGATTAAAGATTTTTCCCTAACCCTAATTAGGGATTCTCAGGTTTAATCTGGATCATTCATTTCATCAATTTATCTCGTCCGTCCATTCGAAATGGCATTTTCTATAAAATGCCATCTTCTTCTCATTTTTCGAAGACGCACATTTTGACATTTTGCATAGTTATTATAGGCATTTGCTTTCACACTTAAATCTCCATAGGCAATTTCATTATTTATTATTATAGTCATTTAATCAAGGCATAGGCATTGTCAATCATAGGCTTTTAGACATAGGCATTTAGATTTTGAGTAAATCCTTCAAAACTTGCTTTAGTCTTGTCATTTGTCATAATTGCTCACGAATCTGAGGGCATCTTCATTTACTGCAAGCTAGGAGGTGTAACGAAGGTCAATCATGGAAGATGGAGAATGCAGGTGATATAATTGCCTTTTACTTTCATCGCATTCCTTTGTGCTTTGTTATATTCAATGGATTTTAATGTTATTTGATCTAACCATCTAACAAATCTGATTTTCCTTTGATTACATTGGTGAACCCGACATTTTGTAGAGAAATTTGTGTGTTCTTGTTTGCTTTCACTGTTTTGCAGGTTACAGCCAAGACGTCATACGAAATCCCGTCACCTTCATTAGAGCACAGAAAAATGGGAGAATAAAATATTTTCAAACGGTTTCTGGGTTTTGTAGATCTCACTCTCAGCGTTCCATAACATTAAACGGTTTTAAATTTTGTTGAGATTTAAGAAAGTTATGGGTATTTTAGTGATCGCAGTTTTTTTCAATTTAATTTTTAAACCCACGTTTTTCTTTTGTCTATAACATTATTTTTGTGCAGAATTGTGAAAAACAATTTATGGGTTTTGAAGGTCTATCATTTATCTTTCCATAGATATCTACCACTTAAAATTTTGTTAAGTTTTGAGCAAGTTATCGCTGTTTTAATTTGCTGCTGTCATTAATGTTTTATTTATTTATTTATTTATTTATTTATTTTTGTGTTACTAATCTTCTCTTGTAGCGTGTGGCGACCCCCATTCGTGTGTCGAAGACCATTGATTAAAGAGATTACTAATTCATTGTTTGCAGATTCGAATGTCGAAGACAAGATAAACAAACATTGTGCTTGTTTTTCTTTCATAGATTAGCAAACATTTGATTTTGGTGCATATAAAAAGAACACATGTCTTCTTTGATTGATTGTGCTTGCAAGATGGTAGGTGAGTATGCTCTCACTTGGTGAAAACCTCGTGATCAGAAAACCAGACCCATCTTTATTTGTTAATTACCCTTCACGATTCGGTATATCGGAGTATCCCCTGCATTTGTGTGATCCTGGGTGTAAGAGAAACGGTTACTAACTCTAAAACTTGGGCCTGTTCTGGTGGGAAAAAGTACTCACCCCAGGACGACTCAGACTGGTAGCACCCTGACACCGAGGGACTTCCAGCCGGTATATAAAAGTGGGTTAAAAGTGGGTTCTTGGGGAAAGCCCAAGAATCACGAGCGTGGTTCCGACGAGATGGATCCGAAAGGGGACTCTCGCCGCATGGATCACGCCCCACGAACGGAATGCCTGAATTAAAAACCTCTTGTCTTAGTGTCCAACTGTTCTATTAGCCGTTGCTTGGTATAGTGCAGGGTACAGTATCATGCCTGAAGACACTCACTACTGATCCCCTTAAGTAGAGATAGCAGTTCTTGGGAAGTCACTACCCAAGAATTTGAATTTGGTGTGCTCGAATGACGTTAATGAGCCGTGGAGGGGAGCCAATGCCACCAAAATTCTAAGCTATCCGCTCTCTAGAAGGAAAGGTGTTTATCACCAATTTGGGGTATATCGGTGGGCTATACCAAGTATACAAACCCTTGGCCTATTGGCCTTTTAGGATTGTACTTGTCTTATGTGTGTTTGTTTACACCCAAAACATTGTGCTTGTCAAGTGTTTGTTGGATTTTTTTAAAATATTATACACAATATTCACAAATCTGGACACAAACAATCGACCTTGGACAACTCAGACTTTTCAACAAGACATCAAAACATAATCTCAGTCCTCATTTCGAACTTAGACTTGGTATTGTCCATCATAGTCCTCATTTGGTATCTAGACTTGGCATTGGTCATTTTCCTTAGTCAACATCTTCATTGTCACCTTAGCATTTGGCATCCTTTCTTGACCAATTTTATCACCTTGCATTAGTCATTTCCCTTAGAAAAACATCATTATCACTCTGCATTTAACAACATCATGACATCCACCACCTTGTCTTCCCTTTGCCAAGATATGGATAGGCTTGCTAGTAAAATTGAATACGAATTACTCTATAGAGGTCAATACCAAGAAGCCTCAGACTTTAGGAGACAATTTATCCAAGCCGAAAATCAAGGTCCTTCATACCAACAACCCATCAGTCCTAGTCCTCCGTCCATCTACCCTCACTACCAAAATTCACTCGACATAAATCCTACCATTAATTCACAACAAACGTCCACTTATCACCCTTATCCTAACCTTGACAAGGGAAGCCAACTGTCCAATAGTCCATTCCAAACCTCCATGTCATATTCTGACTCTTCACCTATTAATCCCGTCCAAGTCTGCATCCCTTATCAACCATCTACCAACTCATGTCAAGTCCCCACATCATACCATACCGATCCGGTCCAAGTCTCCATGTCCTATTTCAATCAACCTTACACCAATCCAGTCGAAGTCTCCACGTCATATCCTTGTCCTTCAATAGTTAATCAGTCCAAGACTCCATGACATATTCAGTCCAAGTCCCCATGTCATACCCTTATCCTTCACATACTAGTCCAATGCAAGTACCCATGTCATATACTAGTCCTTCACATACTAGTCCAGTCCAAGTCCCCACATCCTATCCTAGTCCATCATTCATTAATCCTTTTCAAGTCATCCCCTCACAAGCCACATCTAGTCATGAAAATTTTGTCATTGCTCAAAGTCAAATCCCATTGTCTAAACTTGAGGATCCATGTCAAAATGAAAGCCCAAAGCATAACCTTATAATGTCACCCTTATGTCAAGAACAAGGTACTCCATCCCATGACCCTATCTTAAACTCCATTCAGGGAGTCCTTCAAGACAATCATGACATCCAAAACACACCTATCCATGACAACCCCATCTTGGAACAAGACCCTACCATTGACCAAGAAGTCCAAATCCATGACAACCCCATCTTGGAACAAGACCCTACCATTGACCAAGAAGTCCAAATCCATGACAACCCCATCCTTGACCAAGACCCTACCATTGACCAAGAAATCCAAAACGATCTACTCCTTAACCTTTACGCCATTCATGATCAAACACTTTCCAATCCTATACAGGCCTTGACTATTGACCCTTTCCAAACTGAGACACTTGCCTCCATGGGAAACATAGATGATATTCTTCAAGCACAAGAGTATTCCAATATGGACATATTTGAAAATGATCAAGCTATAGTTGAATTTACTGGACTCTATGACACTGACCATAATGATGGCTTCGACATTTCTTTGGACGCACCAACAAAATCATCTGAACCTGACATGTCTCAAGATCAGACCACAGATATTAGTCAGGAATATGTCCAACATGAAAATGAAGCTAAGACACTTTATCAACTAGGGTCATCTATCTTTGTCAAAGTAGGCTTTCTTGCAGATGAAAATATTACAAGTGACAGTATCCACATACCTAATGATGGGTTAGCATCTTGCTTCCAAAACAACAAATACCCCATCGCAAATAGAATCTGTCAAAGCATGCAATATCAAGGCAAAGGACTAGGCATACATGAGCAAGGCATTCAAGAACCAATACAGCTCCAGGCAAATTACAGACATCAAGGTCTTGGCTATTCCTCAGACAGCAAATCAAATGATATTAGTGGTACATCCTCGATACTGGGGGTAACTTTGTCAGATACAAATGTCAAAATGGAGTCCATGAGAAATCTTTGTCATAAGATTGCTGCCAACACCCCCTCCACCCACACCATGAATCGTCATTCCATCATAAATAAACCTTCCCTTTGGAACCAGCAAAAACAAAAGTCTTACAAGTCAAAAGATCAAAATCAAATATCAAAGGCCATTGAATCAAACAAAAGGACAAGTGAACAAATAAAATTAAAAGGGATCCCAAAGAAAGATGGATCAAATAAAGACATCAAGTCAAATACAAAAGTCAATCACAATGTGGAGCCACAAGACAAGAGGACTCTCATATATAGCACATGTCCACCTCCTTCAAAATGGTCATCAATCAAGGCATATAAAAGTGTTGATTCCAAACGCCATCCCTCCAAAATCTGTCATACACCATCCCAAGTTTGGAAAATAAAAATTCATTCATCCAAATGTCCAAACAACCTTTCCACGTCTACCATCATTTGTCATAATCCTACATCTCGCCTAAAGTCCAAAAATCCTACGTCACAAATCCATCACATCATGGCAACAACTCTTTACCACAAGGACTCTCATGGAACTCTATTGTGATGTGTGTACTTTGATAAGGCCAATTCTAGTATTAGAAAGGATCACAATGACATCGATTAGTTATATACAAGTGTTATGATCCTGACAAGACAACTCCTTCAGCAAGGTCATTTTTGGCATATCATGGCACTAGTCTCTACATCAGCACCGTCAGTGGATTTAGAACAGTCAGTGGTTATCTAAAGCATCCAGGCTATCCACAAAATTAGAAATTAAAAAAATCAAAAATAAGAAAATCGTTACCCTGATGAAAACCTGGCAAACAAGCGTCTTGGTGACACCAAAAAAATCAAAAATTCAAAAAAAATAGTAAAGAGAAAAATTTCATCCAATGGTGAAAACCTGGCAAACAAGTGCCCTGGATAAGTACCATGATGAAAACCTAGCAAACAGGCATCATGTGTAAAATAAATCATCTATGTAGACTCTTACACTTGGGGGCAAGTCGTCTCATTTCCCATGCCTTCCTCATGACATTGACATCCATCTAAGCCCTATCATTTCCATTCACTTTTCCACCTACCTTGGTCTTGACATAAAATCGGCACACATAAATCATGCTTTGGGAAAACTCTTGACATGTCTATCCTTCGGTCATACACGATTCATGAAACATCATGTCATTGACTGTCATAGTCTTATTGTCTTTATATGACATAGTCCTTGAAAACCATATGACATTCCCTTAGTCTCATGTCTCCCATCCTTTACCAAGGCCACCTTTTGTCCTTTTATGCTTGTCACCTATTTTGGCTTTCCCTTATCAAATGGTCTAAGGATAATCATCATCCCATCTAGTCATAACCAAGTCATTCCAAATGCAACGATTATAACCCATACAAGCACATTATCCAAAACATTACTTGACTTCGTTCCTGGCCCGGCTGTAGACCACGATACTTTCATCACATTATCGTCATCGTCCTCACATTGTTTCGGGATGCATCCTTCCCACGTCAAACAACGTTGTCATCACATGTCAATTGGTATTCAGCTTGACTAGGGGCATAATTATTTTTGTCCTTGGATTCTCATGTGTAGGCATCGGTCATTTTCATTTGTCACGATCCTCTTAAATGTCAAAATCCAAAAAAATAATAAAATGACAAAAAGACAAAAACATCATAAAATGTCCTGAAGAAAGACCAAAAACATCATAAAATGTTTTGAAAAAAGACAAAAAAATCATAAAATGTCCTGAAGAAAGACCAAAAACATCATAAAATGTCCTGAAGAAAGACCTAAAAATCATAAAACGTCCTGAAGAAAATATCAAACAAAATCATTAGACCACTCGAAGAACACAAACACACTATCATTTCTGGTCAAAGTCAATCAAGTCAATCAGTCTTTATCATCTGTCGAACTACATTGTCTCTGTGCATTTGCTACATAGGCAAGACTCATATTTGAGTCCCCGAGACATTAGGTCAGTCCTTTTAGGTTTGTCAAAATAAAATCATGATGCAATCTTTGCTCATCAAGACAAAGTCATTGGTCGTGTCGAACTACGAGGTCTCTGAGTGTATGACGTAGGCAAGGCCATCTGTCGATGAGCCCTCGAGGCCGCACTAGGTCAGTCCATTAGGGTTCATGGCATCACACTGATACACATGTCAAAAAGTCTTCAAGACAACACGAATCTTTCCCAAACGAACAAAACTCATCATGACAATCATTATCACAACAAGACAATCTCATCGGCACATATCATCATGACAATATTGACATATGGCCAACACAAGTCAAACTCAGTCAAAACAAGTCAAATTATCACAACCAGTCAAACTATCAACTCTTGGTTACCTTTTAGATGCGTCCTTCTGAAGAATAACCTCAGTCATTTATGCCTTAGGATGTGTCCTTCCTAGGCATTGTCCCTATCATTTGACATTTTTGAGGGATCCTTTCTGACACTTAAGGATCATTCCTCTCGACAACAATGTTCTTTCAAATGTGTCCTTCTAAAGAACAAAACTTTGAGATTGGTGTTTTAGGATGTGTCCTTCCTAGACATTGACATTATTTAGGATGTGTCCTTCCTGAATATGGAAACCTTCGGCATTTGTCATCTTGGCATCATTTAAATTTACATTGACACATCAATGCACTCGGCATCTGGACACACTTGGCAAATACTTGGCATTTGTTTTTTTTTGCTTTTTATCATGTTACTAGCTTTTCAGCGAGATCCTAACACCAGGATTTAGAAAAGCAGCGACGTATCATGAAGTTTGTCTATCTTTTGACAATCATGTTACTAGCTTTTCAGCGAGATCTTGACACCAGGATTTAGAAAAGCAGCAACGTATCATGAAGTTTTTCCTATCTTTTAAAAATCATGTTACTAGCTTTTCAGCGAGATCCTGACACCAGGATTTAGAAAAGCAGCGACATATCATGAAGTTTGTCCTGTCTTTTGACAATCATGTTACTAGCTTTTCAACGAGATCCTGACATCGAGATTTAGAGAAGCAGTGATGTATCATGACATTTGTTTTGTCTTTTGACACTCATGTTACTAGTTTCTCAGCGAGATCTCGACAAAAGGATTTAGAAAAACAACCACATATCATGATAATGGCTTTATCTTATTTCTTTCTGACAGTCATGTTGCTAGTTCCTCAAGGATGTCCTGGCAACAGGATTTAGAGGAGCAACGACGTTTCATGACTTGTCCTTTTTGTCATTTTCTGCTTGTGGTTGATTATGACAAAGACTAGGGCAATAACGCTCTTGGTATGAGTCGTGATCTTCTTTGTCTGTGACTGTTTGTCTTATGTGATGGTACGGTCTTGCACACCTTGATCTATGTCATATCATGGTGTTTGTTGGCCATCACAACAATCTTCCCAATGATAATTAAGAGCAATAAATATTAAAGTCCTATGGCAATGTTTTGAAGGATTTGGTCTAGGAACTAACATGCATCTTCTTTAGTCTTGTCATCTTCTCTCACCCATCTCATATAAGCATTGCATTCATGTCTTTTGCACTAAAATTTCTTCGTCTCTTCATATTCTAGTCTTCTCATCAATTTCGAGAGCACACTCATGTTCTTGGAACCTGTCTGTCCTCTCGAGGGGGCATACCATAACCCTCCTCATCATTCTTCCTCATCTTATTTTGCACTAGGGCATATTTTTGACTTATTTTCTTTGTCACAATGCAGCATGCTACATTATGACAAAGAGGGGCAAAATGTAGACACTTAAAAATGACCTAGGCCTACAAGCTTCTATTTTTACCACTTTCGTCCTAGCATAATTATGTCATTTAATTATGTCCTTGGTCCACATTCGACTATTGATTAAATAATTCAAAATTATTTAATTAATTCATGTCTTTATATTCTTCATGATTATTAAATAAATAAATTTCATTTATTTATTAAATACGTCATTAATTGTCTAAGTCTTCCCTTGATTAAATAAATTTCTTAATTTATTTAATTTCCCTTTCGGCATTTAATTCTTCCCGATTATTAAATAAATAAGTTTTATTTATTTATTTAATATGTCACTAACTGTCTTAATTAAATGAATTGATTAATTAATTTAATTAATTAGTCTTATCTCTAAATTAAATAATTAAATTTAATTATTTAATTTCCAATCTCATATTCTTCTCATTTTAAATAAATTAAATTATTTAAAATGTCATGTCAATCTTAACTATCAGTCTTTTTGATAAATAATCTGAAAAAGATTATTTATTATCTCTCAAAATCCATAATTTGAATTATTTTAATTCAAATTAGTAATTAATCTTCCAAAAATCAAGCAATCGGCAGATTCTCGATTTTCCAAATCTTATTTCAAATCTTATCTCTTTGATTTAACGGAAAATCGCAATCTTATCTTCTTGATTTTTGAAAATCTTTATTTTCTAATTAATTTGTCTCATTTATTCTCCACCGTCGATCCGATTTTATTCTGACCGTTTGATTAAAGATTTTTCCCTAACCCTAATTAGGGATTCTCAGGTTTAATCTGGATCGTTCATTTTAGGTTCTCATCATTGATTTATTTCGTCCGTCCATTCGAAATGGCCTTTTCTATAAAATGCCATCTTCTTCTCATTTTTCAAAGACACACGCACATGTTGACATTTTGCATAGTTATTATAGGCATTTATTTACTTTCACATTTATTGTCATAGGCAATTTCATTATTTATTATTATAGTCATTTAATCACTTTTGGCATTTGTTTTAGACATAGGCATTGGCAATAGGCATAGACATTTAGATTTTGAATAAATCCTTCAAAACTTGTTTTAGTCTTGTCATTTGTCATAATTGCTCATACACGAATTTGAGGGCAACATTTTACTACAAGCTAGGAGGTGTAACGAAGGTGAAGCATGGAAGAGGAAGACTTATGGTAATATCGTTCCTTTTGTTTTTATCATTATTCCTTTGTACTTCGTTATTTTCAGTGGATTTTAATGTTATTTGATCTAACCATCTAATAAATCTGATTTTTCCTTTGATTACAGAATAATCAAGGGGTAGGTGTTAGCTTGTATTTCCAATATCTTTTATCCCTTATCTAAAGATTTGGTGGAAGATTTTGCTTATTTACTCATTGTAGGTTAGTACCCTAGCTTAAGGGTTGTAGGTTCAAAAGAATGTCATTCTAGGCCATTCCACCTACTATTCTCCATTGTGCCTCAGTGGAATGGTTGAATAAGGCTTTTTCCATGTGTTTTTGAGGTCTGTGGAAGCAAGGGAATCTAAAAAATGGTTTGGGCATGATGCCCTAAGTAGCTTGCTTATGTTTTGTGTGAAGAAAAGGATGTTTGAACTTTGAATTTGAAGAAATTGTGGTTAGACTAGTTATGTGATGAATTCCTGAGCATGTGTAGGGGGGATACAGTGAGTTTGAGTTGGTGGCCAAGTTTGGGAAGGCTAGGACAATGGCTTTTCAATAAAACCCTAGGAAATAGCCTAAAAGTGATGGTTTGTGGTTTTGGGTACTTATAGGTTGTACAGTAGAAATCTAGTTATGGAATTTGGGGTTTAGACATGTGTGGATTGCTGCCCCAATGAAATTTTAGGTATGTGGAAAGTTTTCTGAGCACTTGCTTTGGAAAATAGGGCTAATTTTCCCTTGTAGCATAAAGAAAGCCTTTGTTTGAGGACTTTGACCCAAAATAGTACATTGAGATATTAATGTATGGTGTGTAGGGAGATGAAAGGCAACTATAACAATAGTTTGTTTATGGGTTTATGTTGAGTTTTGGAAGTTAGAGCCTTAAAGCATTATTGGAAGGGCTACTAGGCTTGTAGGCCTAAAAGGTGAAACCTGAAGGAGTAAGATCTCAAGGCTTGAGAGATGGTTTGGTCCTATTCAAATTGAGATTGTGATTTGGGAAATAACCCCCTGCTTGCATCAAAGTGGTATTGGAGTGAGGAAGTAGTTCCTTGAAGAAGAAATTTCTAGTTTGGGAGGTGAAAGGAAAAGTTGGGAAAGATGCCTCCAAAGGCCAATGCAATGGAAAAGGAAATAAAAGAATTGAAAGAGATTTTGGCATAGAAGGACAGGCTCTATAGAGAGTCACAAGAAGCCACCATAGCTAGGGTAGTAGCCCTGGAGAAGGACCAAAGAAGAGGAATTCTGAAGGAAGACCAAAGTGATAAGGAAGATGAAGGAGAAGGAAATCCTCCAGTCCATAATGATGAAGATGATTTAGATTCTAATGAAAGCAGAATGATGAAGATGTTGAAGGTAATAAAGGGTGACAACACTCTAAACGTGAAGGTTGAGGTACCCGTGTATAGAGGTAAGATGGATAGTGAAGAGGTTTTGGCATGGATTGATGCCTTAGATAACTTTTTTGAATTTGAAGACATTGAGGACAGGAAGAAGGTTAAGTATGCAAAGAAAAGGTTGAAAGGACCAGCTCTCACATGGTGGAATTTTTTCCAAGAGGATAGAGTCAAGAAAGGTAAGTCTAAAATATGTTCTTGGGATAGGATGGTAGCAAAAGTTAAGGCTCAATTTTTACCAACAAACTATGCTATTCAAACTTTTATGAAATTGCAAGAATTAAAGTAGAGGGAGATGGATGTGATGTCTTATACTAAATAATTCCATAGATTATGTATAAGGTTAGGTCACCATGAAGATGAGATTGAAAGAGTAGCCAGATATTTGAGTGGCTTAAGGTTGAACACAAGAGATAAAATCAGTTTGAACCCTCCTAAGACAGTAGAAGAATGTTTCCAAATGACAGTAACGGCAGAAGATACGATCAAAAGAAGACAAGAAAGGAAAGGAAGAGGAAGAGGTAACATGAATAGAGGTAGAGGCACAGGGCAGGTCAATGAAGAACAAGATAGTGCAAGCAAGGGTAGAGAAAAAGCACCAGAATCAAGAGGAGGTTGGAGAGGAGGAAGGACAAGTTTCAGACCAAGAGGAGATTACAATGAATTTAAAGGAAAATGCTATAAGTGTGGAAAGTATGGTCATCCCTTTTACAAGTGTCTAGAGTATTTTGGATCAACTTCAAGTGAAGGAGATAAGAAGAATGAAAGAAGAGCACAAATTGTCCAAGAGGAGGAAGCAAGAAGTTCAAATTCAAACACTCTACATGAAACTCGTAAAGTTGGTGAGATGTTGATAATGAGAAGAAATATTTTGAAGTCCACAAAGGAGAAAGAGAATATCCAAAAAATAGCCTTATTCAAAACATCCTACAGATGCAAAAATAAGGTATCCAATGTAGTAGTTGATTCAGGGTGCTCTGATAATTTTGTATCTAGTGAAATGGTGGATAAGTTACATTTGGAAAGAGTGCCTAAGGAGAAACCCTATAGAGTGTCATGGTTCAGTGATAATCAGTCTATGTTGGTGTGTGAACAAGCAGCAGTTGATGGTCAATATAGGGATAGAGTAGTTTGTGACATATTGCCAATGAATTGTTGTCATATGTTGTTAGGAATGGTTTGGCAATTTGATAGGTCATTCATATACAATGGGAGGAAAAAACATATAAAATTGAGAAGGATGGTAGGAAATTCATCTTGACTCCATTGGATGAAGAGGAAAAAGAGCATGGTGAGATCATAATGATTGGAAAAAGGGAATTTGTGAATAAGATTCGGGGATTGTTATCCAATGCAAGTCAGGACAGAGTGATGGCAGCAGATAAAGGAAAACAAAAGTGTGTGCAGCCAGTTGTGAAGGAGAATGACTTTGTGTGGAAGAAAGAGGTGGATGAGAAAATGTCTCAAGTTAGTATAGGATAGATTAAAGGTAGGAATCCTTTGGAAAGGTAGGGGATGAGTGAATGTTTGTTGGTGGGGATAGTCATATGTCTTATAGTAGCAGTGAATGGAGATAAGAGGTAGTTGAAGGATGTGAATATAGAGGCTAGTGGTACAGTAAGTAAGAAGACAAAAGTTAGTAAAGTGGATGGGATTGATGTGACAGTGAAGTGTGATAATGATGGGATAGTAAATAAGACAAGGATAGGTTTGACAGAGTTAGGGAAGTCTGATGATATTGTTGACAGTGAGAAAAGAACAGTTGGTATGAGTGTTGGACAATGGATGATGCATGGAAATAAAGGTAAAGTGAAGGGAGATGTTGGATGTCAGATCATGGATGAAAAGAAAGGTGAAATGACAACATTTGAAGATGGAAAGGTTGGCAAGCACCCCACAGTGCAACATGATAGTGAGAAGTATGAATCAAAGGAAGGTAAGGTCAAGAAAATTGAAGGCAAGGATGAAATTCAAAGGTCTGAAGGACACAAGGAAGGGCTAACTTCATCAAGCTTTCCAAGAGGCTTGGAAAATTTTAAAGGTGGGGTGTATGGTGCAGGGGCACCATTCAAAGATGGTTGTCCATTCAAGGTTATTAGATCTAGGATGTAAATTTTTAGGGAATTTTGTCCAAATAAGGTCTATAAGACAATTTTTATAATGTAATTGGGTATGTTTGAGTCATCTTTAGGTGTTATAGTAGTTTAGTTTTCAAAAGTGCAAAATATTGGGGAAAGTTGTCTAAAATGGTGTAAAGTTGATAAAAATGCAAAAATTGCTTTGTTGAGGGAGACCAACGGTCATGAACTTTCAAAAGATAGTTGGAGGAAGTTAGACAAGTATTTTGAAATAGAAACATTATTAATATGTTGTAAAGGCTTGATGTAAAGAGATTCTTGAAGACTTGAATAAAAGACTCCCTGTTTTATCTCTGATTTTTTAGATTTCACTATTTTTTTCTTTATTTTTTGTGTTTTATAGTTCGTACAGGGGTAGTTTGTGTAAATATCTTGTTGAATCTTCAAGGGGCAGGTGTTATATTTTATTTCCAATAACTTTGATCCCTTATCTAGAGATTTGGTGGAATATTTTGCTTATTTACTCATTGCAGGTCAGTACCCTGGCTTAAGGGTTGTAGGTTCAAAAGAATGTCATTCTAGGCCATTCCACCTACTATTCTCCATTATTTCTTGGTGGAATGGCTGAATAAGGCTTTGGCCATGTGTGTTTGAGGTCTTTGGAAGAAGGGGAGTCTGAAAAATGGTTTGGGCATGATGCCCTAAGTAGCTTTCTTGTGTTTTGTGTGAAGAAAAGGAGGTTTGAACTCTGAATTTGAAGAAATTGTGGTTAGACTGCTTATGTGGTGAATTCTTGAGCATGTGCAAGGGGAATATAGTGAGTTTGAGTTCAGGTCCAAGTTTGGGAAGGCCGGGACAGTGGCTTTTCAATAAAACCCTAAGAAATAGCCTAAAAGTGAGGGTTTGTGGTTTTGGGTACTTGCAGGCCATATATTAGAAATATAACTATGGAATTTGGGGTTTGGACATGTGCGAATTTCTGCCCCAATGAAATTTTAGGTCTTTGGAAAGTTTTTTGAGCACTTGCTTTGGAAAATAGAGCTATTTTTCCCTTGTAGCAACAAGAAAGCCTCCATTTGAGGACTTTGATCCAAAGGAGTACATTGAGATATTGATGTATGGTGTGTAGGGAGATGAAATGCAACTAAAACAATAGTTTTTTTATGGGTTTATGTTGCATTTTGGAAGTTAGAGCCTTAAAGCGTTGTTGGAAGGGCTACTAGGTTTGTAGGACTAAAAGGTGAAACCTGAAGGAGTAAGATCTCAAGGCTTGAGAGATGGTTTGGTCCTGTTCAAATTGAGATTGTGACTTGGGAAACAACCCCCTACTTGCATCAAAAAGTAGGAGATTTTTCTTTGTTTTGCGACAAATATATCTCTTGCTTAGTACAAGATGTCATACTTACACAAGACTCTTTAGATTGTGAGATTTTTCTCTCTCCTTTATTGGAGGGTGTAAAATCTAACAAATTCATATCATAAGCATTTTTTGTGATGACATTAATTTTAAGCGGGGACTTCTTTGTTTCGTTCAAAGGATAACAATCAAGATCACTAGTGCCTATCAATTCAGGATG
Source organism: Sequoia sempervirens (assembly GCA_007258455.2). Classification (NCBI taxonomy): domain Eukaryota; kingdom Viridiplantae; phylum Streptophyta; class Pinopsida; order Cupressales; family Cupressaceae; genus Sequoia; species Sequoia sempervirens. The sequence goes on from VDFB02072849.1 coordinate 366,357, forward strand.
CACTATTGTTATTCAAGTTGGTTTAGAGGAATCTTTTGTTAGAGTGTTGATATTGAGTGAAGGTTGGTTTGATGGTTTTATTTCTATCAAAGGACAATAACAAAGACCACTAGTTGCTTCTTGCATGTTAGGCTCTATAGGGACATGGATACCTTTCTCTCTAGCACCACATCATTTTCCACTATATCCAAGTTGTTTCATAAGTTCATAACCTTTTCAATAAATATTTTTCATTTCTTTAGGATTCAAAGGTTGCTCTTGATTAAGTTCATAGAAGTTTGTTGTGTAATTTTTTGTCATTTGTTCGAAAGTGGTTGAGGCGAATGCTTTCAAAGGGTCATCTGAATTTTGTGTTGACATTACCGCTTTTTCTTTTCCTTTTTTTCAGGCTCTTTGTTTATGATCTTGTATTCTTCCATGAATGTTGGTTCAAATTCTAAGGAACCTCAATCATCTTCTAATAGTTTCACGATTTGTTCAATATTTTTTTCTGTCTTTTTGTTGTGTAGGTTTCACTTGTGTAGTTGGTGTCAATGTTTTCAAAGGATTCTCCTTATTTTTCTCGAGCTGTAAAACACTGTAAGGCTCATTATCAACATCCAATGTGTACACTCTATTGTTGTACATATACTTCATTTTAGGATGAAGGGTATAAGGCAATCCATTCATTGCATGAATCCACAATCTACCTAAAGGGAGATTATATGAAAGATCATGAGGCATAACATGGATTGGTGTTTCTAATGTGGCCTTTCCAACTTTAATAGGTGGGTGAACCCACAATAGTGGGTTACAATTTTTTGGACAAAGAAAAATTAGAAATGCACAAAAAAAATTTAATTGGGTGGTTTGAATGAAGGGGGGCCTTCTAATGAAGGGGGTTCATTAGAAGCACCCCCCCTTCTAATGAAGGGGGGCTTCGAATGAACCCCCAGCCGCCTCATGAAAATTCTTTAAAATTTTAAAATCAAAATAAAGCATGGCTTCGTTCGAACCACTCCTTCGCTCGAAGACCTAATTTTCTCCTCCAACTTTAGAGAACGCCCTTATTTCTCCCTCTAAAATTTTAGAGACAGGTTCATTTTGGTTTTTTCGCGGGCAGGTCATTTTCACAGGAATTCTTTTTGGCGGGCGAGGCTGCTTTCACAAGATTTCCAACAAACAGGGCATTTCTGGCGCTTTCACTATCTGGGCATTTACGCAAGGGACATGCATGGAGGTAAGACTTTGTGAAATAGAACAAAATTCTGGCGCTTTTACACAATATTCATGTGGTGATTCATGTGTGTGATAGACAATTTGTGGCGCTTTCATTTCTGGCTACAGTTTATCAATGGATTTTCACATTTAGATTAGTCTTTGCTGAAAGTTACTTGTATAGTTTGTATTTTATTTTTGTAGAGTTGTAGACCACTTAATCTGGGAAAAATAGAAAACCCTCCTTGGATTAAGCCGTTCCTCAGCCGTTCCTTAGTTGTAAGTCGTTCCTTTATGTGCTTGTTACACATAATTTCTTGTTGATGATAGATTGGAGAAAACCCTGCTTGCTGGTGTTTCTCTTACTAGGGCTCGTGATTACAACTATGTCTATCCATTCATGCGTTGAAAATTTTGTCTTTGATCTTAGTTAATTGTCACTGTTCCAAGCTCTATTTCCCAATGACTCATTGTACATAAAACTCGTTATAAGTAGCTCTAAGCTATGTATTTGACTCAAATGTCTCCATGTGGTGTCTAGTAGTCTAATTTGGCCTATATGATGCTCACATTATACCCTCAAGATATAGGGATGAGATCATCTCTAATATGACTCAGCTGATAAGGTGAAGAAACTCTCACGTCCATGGTGCAAAACCAAGAAAAAAGAGAAATCAATATCACATCAAAGCTAGATGTCTGATTTTGTTGAGTCATTTATTCTTTTGCATTGCTTTTTGTTCTCAATCTTTTCTTTTAGATTTTTCACTAATATTGATACAAGTTAGAAGGTGCAATAAATTCACCTTGGTATGAGGAAAATAAGGTAAGATAATTTCACTTTGATACAAAGATAGGAAGTTGTAAGAATTTTGATTCATATGGTTTAGCATCTACTACTTAGACGTATACCATAAATTAAAAAATGTTATATATGCTTTGAAAGAGCGCATATTTGAATAAGCTAGTTTGACATGATTTGAACTCTCCCTTGCTGCAGGTAAATCATTGAATGTAATCTGATTATTCTTCTAGTGAATCCACTTGATCTTCTATTTTCTGGTGGGTTTTGTGTCTTTCAACTTCATGCGTAGCTAACCAAAAGAAGATGCCTATCTCTAATTACTTCTCGCTTATACCATTGCTTGTGAACAACTAAAGTCATATATCCAAATGATCCCTCTTAGTGGTTTTGAAAATAATATGAAGTAGTTTTTATCTAGAATCAAAGGCCTCAAGATAGAATGGAGTCTATGCAATACTAATGGACTCTAGCTGATAAAGATACTATATAAATTTAAATTTCATGTAGTTGTTATCCTTGCACACATGAATGATCTAACACTAAAAGGAATCAACACAAAGCAACAAAGACCTCCATAGAAAGGACATCCTAAGATTATTATGTTTCATTTAACTTACTAATTTATTGGTCACCACTTTGAGCATCAATATATGTTGTGATTACCCTTGGCCTGTCCTCCTCCATTTTATACTCCACATCCAAACCTTAAGCATCAAGATCCCCTTTAGGGGCATCCTTGAAAGGAATGATTGTTGGATAAAAACTTCACTAGTCGGTGTACCCCTATAAAACATTGACATCATCCACATCCAAAAATAGATGATCGTTCTCTCCTTTACTACTTAAGTCACTCAAAATGACCTTAGTGATTGTTGGATGAGAGAGGTGTCTAGCTCTAATGGTAATGTGATGTGAATGCACATAAGTGGTATTATCGATGGCACTTTCCATACTAGTCCAAACTACCTCATCAATCACATGTACTTAAATTACATGATGATATAGTCATAGTGACCAATAAGTAGGTGATCTTGTTGGATACAAGCCATCTATCTACCAAAATCATCCCATGCTCTCATTCCTCTATATGGCTACTATATAATCTCTATGTTGTACAAGTGATCAAAAGATTATCTCCAAAATAGTAAATCTTAGAAACTCTAATATCAAATTATATTTCTTTGTATATAGGCATTTCTTGTAGGGTTTTAATGCTTTGAATAAATGTCCTTTTTTGTAGATGGACTGATAAACAAGTTGATGAAGAGGATGTAGAATATTATCTCTTATGACATGGTGGGGTCAACAATCTAAGCTAGATGTCTGATTTTGGTGAGTCATTTATTCTTTTGCATTGCTTTTTGTTCTCAATCTTTTCTTTTAGATTTTTCACTAATATTGATACAAGTTAGAAGGTGCAATAAATTCACCTTGGTATGAGGAAAATAAGGTAAGATAATTTCACTTTGATACAAAGATAGGAAGTTGTAAGAATTTTGATTCATATGGTTTAGCATCTACTACTTAGACGTATACCATAAATTAAAAAATGTTATATATGCTTTGAAAGAGCGCATATTTGAATAAGCTAGTTTGACATGATTTGAACTCTCCCTTGCTGCAGGTAAATCATTGAATGTAATCTGATTATTCTTCTAGTGAATCCACTTGATCTTCTATTTTCTGGTGGGTTTTGTGTCTTTCAACTTCATGCGTAGCTAACCAAAAGAAGATGCCTATCTCTAATTACTTCTCACTTATACCATTGCTTGTGAACAACTAAAGTCATACATCCAAATGATCCCTCTTAGTGGTTTTGAAAATAATATGAAGTAGTTTTTATCTAGAATCAAAGGCCTCAAGATAGAATGGAGTCTATGCAATACTAATGGACTCTAGCTGATAAAAATACTATATAAATTTAAATTTCATGTAGTTGTTATCCTTGCACACATGAATGATCTAACACTAAAAGGAATCAACACAAAGCAACAAAGACCTCCATAGAAAGGACATCCTAAGATTATTATGTTTCATTTAACTTACTAATTTATTGGTCACCACTTTGAGCATCAATATATGTTGTGATTACCCTTGGCCTGTCCTCCTCCATTTTATACTCCACATCCAAACCTTAAGCATCAAGATCCCCTTTAGGGGCATCCTTGAAAGGAATGATTGTTGGATAAAAACTTCACTAGTCGGTGTACCCCTATAAAACATTGATATCATCCACATCCAAAAATAGATGATCGTTCTCTCCTTTACTACTTAAGTCACTCAAAATGACCTTAGTGATTGTTGGATGAGAGAGGTGTCTAGCTCTAATGGTAATGTGATGTGAATGCACATAAGTGGTATTATCGATGGCACTTTCCATACTAGTCCAAACTACCTCATCAATCACATGTACTTAAATTACATGATGATATAGTCATAGTGACCAATAAGTAGGTGATCTTGTTGGATACAAGCCATCTATCTACCAAAATCATCCCATGCTCTCATTCCTCTATATGGATACTATATAATCTCTATGTTGTACAAGTGATCAAAAGATTATCTCCAAAATAGTAAATCTTAGAAACTCTAATATCAAATTATATTTCTTTGTATATAGGCATTTCTTGTAGGGTTTTAATGCTTTGAATAAATGTCCTTTTTTGTAGATGGACTGATAAACAAGTTGATGAAGAGGATGTAGAATATTATCTCTTATGACATGGTGGGGTCAACAATCTAAGCTAGATGTCTGATTTTGGTGAGTCATTTATTCTTTTGCATTGCTTTTTGTTCTCAATCTTTTCTTTTAGATTTTTCACTAATATTGATACAAGTTAGAAGGTGCAATAAATTCACCTTGGTATGAGGAAAATAAGGTAGGATAATTTCACTTTGATACAAAGATAGGAAGTTGTAAGAATTTTGATTCATATGGTTTAGCATCTACTACTTAGACGTATACCATAAATTAAAAAATGTTATATATGCTTTGAAAGAGCGCATATTTGAATAAGCTAGTTTGACATGATTTGAACTCTCCCTTGCTTCAGGTAAATCATTGAATGTAATCTGATTATTCTTCTAGTGAATCCACTTGATCTTCTATTTTCTGGTGGGTTTTGTGTCTTTCAACTTCATGCGTAGCTAACCAAAAGAAGATGCCTATCTCTAATTACTTCTCGCTTATACCATTGCTTGTGAACAACTAAAGTCATACATCCAAATGATCCCTCTTAGTGGTTTTGAAAATAATATGAAGTAGTTTTTATCTAGAATCAAAGGCCTCAAGATAGAATGGAGTCTATGCAATACTAATGGACTCTAGCTGATAAAAATACTATATAAATTTAAATTTCATGTAGTTGTTATCCTTGCACACATGAATGATCTAACACTAAAAGGAATCAACACAAAGCAACAAAGACCTCTATCTACCAAAATCATCCCATGCTCTCATTCCTCTATATGGCTACTATATAATCTCTATGCTGTACAAGTGATCAAAAGATTATCTCCAAAATAGTAAATCTTAGAAACTCTAATATCAAATTAGTGGGTATTATTGTGGTCATGGTGCATCCGAATAAATTTTCCTTGGGTAATTGATATATCTTATACACATGATGTTCTTGAATTCTTATACCTAAAGTAATGTGGAGTTCATGAGTATTTTCCCCTCATGATGCACAAATCTGCCAAGGTCTTAGTAAAGGTGAGCAAGCATACTCTGCTCCAATACAAAAATAGTATTTCACTCCTCCATGCCCTTGATTATGTGCATGAGGCCCACATGCAAATGCATGCCTTGACCATCAATAGTCATTATCATGGATACTATAGTGGTCAATATCCTACTAGTTAGGGGGATAGGTATTGACCCTTGCTCAAGTCACCACATAAGAAATGATCAATATTGTAACTCATGATGAATCATGCAACTGTATATCACTATCCCTCCTATATAGTAACTAATTGTCTCTCATCCTCAATAGTAATGCAATAACCATGGACTAGGAATCTAAGAATGTGTTATACATCCACATGAATAATAGTCATCTCGCCTATTAGGAGATGAAAGGTGGATGTATCCAAATTACATTGATCCATCAATCCCAAGAGCATCATGTGGTGCAATCACATCTCTAAGAGTATGAATACCAAATAAAGGACTAATCATCTATAAAAAACCTACTCCTTCCTTGATAGAGTCTCCAATCAACTCATGAGTAGTGTAAAAACAAATCCTCTCCAAAGTTTGACAAAGAATCCTTGTATGTTGGCAAGAATGAACAGATCTTGTAGATCTTTGCACCTCAACAGATAATCTGTATGATCTACATTAATTAAAACAACTGGCATAGAAAGTGCAAAGTAGCCCTTAAATATGCTTGAGACTGTGGCAGATATCTAACGTGAATTGCATGATAAAGAAGTATTCATCTGTTTCATATAAGTTCATGCCAGAGATACCTTACAAGACCTACACATTGATCTGAAAATGGATTAAGAAAATGAATTAGTCACACTGAGGATCCATGAAATGGTAGAGCATGGCTTGTAGCACACTTTTGTTGGAGGGAACAAGTGTTTTTGGACAGAAAACAGAGTAGTTTTTCACAGTTGTGAGAAACTGCTGGATCCAACAGGAGACGATTATGTAACTGCATGTTCCAGAAAGTAGTGATTTTGTACCCACCAGTCTGCACCAAGCAATGGTTTTGCCATGTGTATAAAACTGGCCTGTGGTATTTCAAATTCTAACCTTCTAACTTCCAGGCATCCTTTCACCTTCAGCTCTCGCTTGCAAAAGCATATATACATGTTGTGTATGTGTTTCAGCATAGAATTGCAGGATTTTAAGTGAATTCCAAGAGAACTCAAGCGTTCAAACTTCCAAGTGAACAAGTAGACTGTATTAAGGTGAGCAGAACCGAGAGAGAGTGTTGAGGAGCTGCTGTAAGCTATGTTCCAGGGGGACACATCCCTTGGGTATTTCCACTCATCCCCACACAAGACATTTTGAGGACACGGATACAGATAGGGAACATCCTTGAGGCCATCCGCTACAAATAAAAAGGAATAAAAATTAGGAAATGTTTTCAATACACCTCAAAAACAGCAGGGGACAGCAGTTGTCCCCCAACCATCCTAGGAACAGCTAACCTTTGGGGGTATACCGTATAACTATTGTGTAATTCAGAGTTAACTAAGAAACTATATAATATATTATATAGCTGTTGTGTAATTTGGACCAGATCCAGACTGATCCACATAAATATGAACAGCTGCATTACATGTGCTTTATTCATTGTCATTTGTTTTACTGATAATGGTCTAATTTTTTATCCCCTTGCACTTTGAAGGAATTTCAATGGAGAATATGCACTAAATTTTGAATATGCTTTCAGTAACAAACCCCAAATGAATGTCTATGCCACTCTTGCCCATGTTGATTTAGCTGTGTATTGAAGAGATTACAATCTATTTCTCTTTAAAAGAAAGGTAATGTGAAATTATGAGATGGGAAGTGTTCAGCAACATTTTTACATTTTATTCAAGTGACCAAACAAATAACTCTATATAATTAGAGGAAATCAATCATTTTGACGGAAAGGAATAGTTGTGTTGTCAACAAATTTAAGAATTTTATATTACTGATGCAGATGTCACTTAATCTCATAATTTTCTATTTCTAACTTCTCTTCATCATTTTGAAGTTGTAACTTCTAGCCTTAAGGACATTTTGTAGTAATTTTATATTTATTACATACATGTTAACATGCAAGCAATAAAATTTTGTTAATTTGTGTGTCAACTCTCATTTGAATTCTCAATTCAGCTCTAGTTTTATGTTAATATCATTCTATAATGTATAATATATATGATGAACAACTTATGCATGAATAACTGAAATTTCCTATATTTTTTAAATCTTCCCTAATTTTTATTTTCATTCCCTCTTATCCCCTAAAAACGACCTTCCATCCCAACCATCCCAGAAAGACATCCTTTTATCCACCGCCGTTCCCATCCCGGAAACTCCATGAAACATAGGTTGTAAGTGATCTTAAGGACTGAACATTGCTTAACCTCATGCTACAAAACTTGGGCAAGAAAAAAGATTGGATCAAACAAATCTAGGTTGAGGCCAAAAATATTCAAATGTTCATCACAAACCAACACATGTCGTAGCCCATTTCAAGATCATTCTCCCAATTAGAGCTGTTGAAGGTAACTAAAACAATGCAATTTTTTTTTAATTTTATGCTTCACTTTAAGTATGATTCTTTCTTTGTTTTTAAATTTTTTATTATTTTTTCTAATAGGTTGTTGTAGAGAAGCGAGATCTTATTTGCATCCACTACAATCATCTTGAGACAGCTTGTGCAGGTGTGGGAGGCACCTTCTAGCATAATCATTAGCCAACTTTGATCAATAGAGAGCCAATCTAATAGTCAAAGGGCATCAACTATAAAGCAAGTCATCTTAAACAACTCTCGGTGGGATTGCATGTAATATCTTCTTAGTTTCACCAAATCCATCACGAGTATGATCGGCTTCACTGCAAACATAAGTCATGCTTGGAAGAGGTATATGATGGCATTGATTGAATAATTGAAAATATGAAGTCCATCATAACTGAAAAAGAGCAAGATCCTAAATAAACTTTTTTCAAAAGGGTGCAATCAATTTGTGTTGAGTGGTAGAATAAAATGACCACCCCATTACAGCAATGCTAAGTTACCGATTCGTTTTTGGATTCGGGTACAGGTACATGAATCTGGTATGGGATTTGGTCAAAGAAAAATTTGGGGTTAGGTATGGCTTGGGTACGGCAATACAAAAAACATATAAAAATTAGAAATATATACATATTTGCAGCAGTAATTAAGTTCAGAATACACCACCATATTAATAGTCTAATAACATAGCAAAAATACATCACCACTTTCATTAAGAGTTTCAAAGTCTGTCATACTACATCTTGGCAAGGTAAGGCAAGAAATCGATTTGGAATAGCATTTGGCTGATGCCGGAATATTGATGAAGAACCTCCATTTGGATTCAAAAATAAGTAAATGTTTATAAAACAAAGCCAAAGCAGATTAGATAAATGAAAATTGTAGACCATGGATATCTACAGCAGTTTATGGGTCAGATTTGCATCAAAGCAGATTTCTTACTATCAGGTTTACAATTTATCCCAACTAAGACGAGTTGGGGCTTGATGACTTTCTAATAGTGTTCATAATTTCTGTAACTTTATTTTTAGATTTCTTGTGGATAATCTAAATAATGCTAATTTAAGAAATTTATGACTTTTCCTTCTATTTAGAAAGTCAAATTTTCTTGAGGTTTGGGTATTAATAAGGAATTGCATGAAATTAGTTATAGAAAGAAGATCATTATAAAATGTACCTATTGGTCTTCACCTCCATTTGGTTGGACTAAAGTAAAATTTGATTGTGATTTGTTCACTTAAATTTAAACACTAGGATGTTTAAAGTAATGTATTTTTTTGGACAAATCAGGGACTAATATGGCAACTCAACAACCACCACTTGTTGGTATATTTGCCTATACAGATGAGGAGATCCATAAATTGGATCGTATTCTAGCTGATCCCACCACCACAGGGGTTTACAAGGATACATGTGTGTCAATTCTAAATAGCTTAAAGAATATTATACAGAAATTTCACACCACAAATGCTTATTCTGCTGACACTATAGCAGCTATTCTTGCCGAGATGCAGCATGAGATTAGTGGTGAGGTTTCTCTTGCAGTTGTTCAGCTACAAGTCCCAAAAGATACCCTCAAAGAAAAATGTTTTCCATATTATGTTGGTAAATCCAAGGTTAAGGGATATCAGGTGACTCGATGTGTTGATCCTCAGATGGCCCCTTTGATATACCCACGATTTCTTGCAGCATTTGGTCATTATCCAAATAACGACCAAATTCCTTTATACTTTGCACAACAGTTGTATGTTGAGGTTCATTTGGGCCTCAACGTCAACTACTTGGACCTACCACAATATTATGGTCAGGGGCGTGGTAGGGTTGTTGACAGGGAGGCTTTTCGTCGACCAAATCGACAACCTCAATCTTGTCGGAATTTGGTTGGGGAGAGATTGCCTGCTATCTCCCCAACCCTAGCACCTATTGCAGAGCAAGTTGTCATTTCTTCCCAAAGGGAAGCAATTGACGGTGTTGGTGATATAGCTGCTGCTGCATCTACGATATCTACTGATCGTGTGGGGAGATATTTGATGAGTCATTCTGCACGATCTAGACCATTGGATGATGGTATTGATCCTTATGCTATGGCGGGTTTCCTTTCACCCTTAGACATAGATGGTCTCAAAGGAGAGCAAATGCTTCAGAGTATGGCTCATTGTTTGTTAGATGACCTATTGGAGGCATACGGTTTCATTTCGGCAGAGCTTGGGATCCCGATAAATGAGGTCAGAGGACATGTGAGTAGAGCTCGTTCACATCTAGGATCCAGCCAGGCTACAGGTCCTTCACATCATTCTCATCACTTTGGAAACACTGCACATTTGTCAGATCCACCTACAGATCATTCAGCTGCTGGAGACGAGGGTACACCTACTGGTCCTTCTACGAGTGTTCGACATCATGCATCCCAGGGCTTAGATTTAGTTGAAGATCAGTTGCAGATGGGATCGTCAAGTTTTGTGGATATGCCGGTACATGGAGAAATGTCATCGATGCCATCTTACCTAGTTAGTCCACTACACCCGTCAATACTGGAGCTAGCCAAGGAGACCCGTGATACAGCCGAGTTGACAGATAGGGTCATTGCAGTAGATCCTGCACCACCTGATACAGCTGAGTTGACAGATAGGGTCATTGCAGTAGATCCTGCACCACCTGATACAGAGGTATGTATGTGTGTACACACATGCACAATTTAAACTTGTTTAAACTTTAATATTACTTGTTTTACTTAAATGGTAGATAGTCCTAATGTACACATTTATGTTATATATATATTGTAGAGGGAGTTAGCTCATGTTACACCGAGTCTGAGGACGGACCGTGTACGCAGGCGTAATTTGGTTGATGTGACTAATGTTAGTGGACAGGTGAGTTTGAGTTTTTAAATCATGTATCCATGTATATATATAATTTGTACACATGTATATAGATATTTAACATTATTCCAATTTGGCATAATATAATTAGATTGTGTACATGTCTTGTACTATCTCCAGGGCTCCATGCATCCATCAGAGCATGATTCTCACTCAGAGGGTCGCTCAATTCGGAGTCGGCATGACAACTCTGGTGGAGCCTAAGTTAATTAATAGGTAAACAAGTTGTTGGTACAAAATGCAATGTTTATTTTATGTTTTCACAATAGCTGCTCAAAATTTTGAATGAAACATGTTGGTAATTTATCTTGATTCTAACTCTTTGGCACATTTCTTTTTCTAGGCTCTATGTACGAGGAGTCATTCTTGGGTACAAAAGGTAAATTTGCTAAGATTCTACTTTTTATGTGTCTCTTGAGATTGCTTAAGGTATGTTCAAATAGTTTGCAAAAGTTTTCTATGATGGCCTAACTTCTTGAATAACTTGTGAAAACTTGAAATGAGTCATGATTACTTGGGATTAATGGCAAGTTTGTTGAGTGTAATGTTACTATGATATGATATGTTCAGATACCAATTTGTAATCACTACTCTTCCTAGTTTATATACATACATATTATATACCATATGCTTTGATACGACTGTGTACAACCTTCATGGTGCCATTAACTGAAAACTCATGAAATGCTTTACATCACTGACCTTTATGCTTGCATTGTATTATTTTTCCCCTGTGACTGCACTTTGTGGTCATTATCAACTCTTGATGTTCTTCCTCCTCTTCAATTTCACTGTATCCTTTCTTATCACCTTGCTTCACTTTGCAAAGACACAATTTTGGTTTTGTAGACATTAATCCAATGAAAAAAAGGCTTGGATGCTATAGATGTTTCAAGTAAATAGTGTAACATCTTCAACTATCAAGGACCTTGATGAGATCGCAGTCATTAAAGAAGATTATCATTTGGACTGTACATTACATCACAGTCATGAAGAATGTCAAGGCTGACACAAAGACATTACCTTACCTTTTAGCCATTGGCCATTTAAAATTAAAAGAGTTTTCCTCTAAGAATATAATATATATGACTCATTCACCGTCTTTAACAGCCCTTGACTGTCCTTATACTCTCATTGTTACCCTCATCAATTGTCTTTAGTTTTCCATGCATAAGGATTGATAACACCGAAGTTACATAATAGTTACATTAACAAGATAAGGGTCCAGATCAAATGTTTGATGTAGAGCACTATGCTCCCGATTTCAAGTTTTTTTATTGACTCATAAAACATGAAAAAATCTGATGAATAAGAAAATATACACAGTTCTAATAGCAAACACTTGTCTTTCTGTGTTTCAAGCCTTTGCTTAGGTGTGATCTCCATGCTTGTGTAAATTCAAACTTAAACTATAGCCGTGGATTTATTACTGTCAGAAAATTAATTTGATGCTATTTTCAAACAGCAATACTAGGCAACAAATCAACTAACAAAGACCATCAGTCATGAGGTGGCATCATCTGAAAAACTCTGAGATGATAATTCTGATGGCCATGTGTAGTTCAGAGAAGAATTCCAACAGCCCTTTCCAAAGGCAACATAGTTTACATCATTTTAACATATTAACATTTTATGTTTTCTCTAAGTCTAGTAGGAGCTTTACCTTGTCTGAAGATGTGCAAGCAGTCAGTTCTCACACGGTACACCTATGTATAGAGGCAAAAAATAGTAAATTAAAACAATATAATAAAAGCAGAAATGTTCCAAGGATAAAGATTTGTTAGTTGCTCAACTGGGTTCTAGAGTAAATCTAATTCAGTTCAATTCATTATAAGAGTGATGTGAGCCCAACTGTAGTTGGCTGTACTACTACAATCTGCAGGTCTGAAAATAGACCAAAATTGAAGTTGTGAAAATTCTAGAATTGCTTTGACTTAAACCATATGTATGAAACTTAACATAAACTGGAATCAAGCACTGTCAACAAGGAAACTCTTATGGTAAACCATAGTAAATCATCTATTAAGATTGTGAAAAGCCTTGTCAAGAAAACAATAGTAAGGTAGTCATAGGCCAATAATCACAGTCATCATGAGCTCTAGAAGTCAGTCTATAGAAGTGTAGATATTTTCTTATAAAGAACAATGTTACAATGGTAAGGGAAACAATCTAGATGAAGAAAATGACCTTGGTAATCAAGCACATGGCAGCCAATGAAAAATATTGAAGAGGGCAGTCATGTATAGGGTTTTAAGGAGACAAGTTGCTCTCGCCATTGGATAGCTTGATAGAGCTTGGAAGGCAATATGGTAATCTTGAGATTAATTTAGAAATGAAAAGACTCATAGGAAATATCAAATGCTATGTTTACTTGTGGATTTCTTGCTACCAAAGACCACATAGTGGATTTACAATAGAATAACATGAAAGTCATAGAAAGGTGCAGTTCAAACTCAAAAGATTAGTATGAAAGAAAGTCCACAGTCTAAAAAAATGTGACAATGCTCAAAAGAGGACAATGGTAGTTAAAAGTGGCATGTTGAATGAAAGTATTGTTGGTTAAAGGTTTAAGTTTACAATACAGGGAACACATATTTCATGTTAATTTACAAATGAGTACATCATTGGCTCACAAAGTGATAGTGAAGAAATCCCTATAAAATGTCAAAAACCTTATCAAAGCTTGTGTAGTTCAACACAAATTTTTTATTATGTACTCAATTTTTTATGTTTCATTCATTAACTTGATTTATGCGGGACTGAAGCAGTGAATTTTTCACAGTGACATGGTTTATGAATAGTTAAAATACCATTTGTTCAGATTGAATGCAAACACTTGCAAGCATAGTTATAGTGCAAATAAGGAGTAAGTACACTAAAGTTAAGAAGATAAAAATCAACAAAATGCAATGGATAGTCAACATATGACAGAGGAAAAATGGAAATTTTACAAGGCAAATGATTACTCTTGATGTTAGTTTTTGTTGTGTGGTCTCACAACGCGCCCCAAGGCTGTAAGACTTGGGGACCTAAGTGAAAAATTTAACTCTTATGGAAGGAGCTAGCAAGTTGAATGGAATTTAATGAATGGAATTTGTCTTTGAGCTTTCCTCTATATCCTTTTGATCTGCCAAGAACCTCTTGAATAGTTGTCATCAATTTGTTCATCATATCGAGTTTTTAGATGATACTGCTTGACAATTTGTTATCTGGTTACCAGGTGTTGATTAGCTTCTTGTGGATAAAATACTGGATCCATCGTATCTTAGCCGAGAAGAGTCTACATTCAAGAACCTCAAAAGAATCTTGGATAATTATGGACCTTAGTCAAGTGGTTGGGTTGGTGAAGCTGGTGGAGCTTATAAGAGTGGACAAAATCTGGTCACTAATGCTTGTCTTTAGCTTTTGGTAAGCTTGTCTTTTGTAAAACTTCAATTTGTTTACTCCAGATTTTGTACAAACCATGCACTTTTAGCTTTCACTATTAATTTTATCGACTTGGTGGATTTTGATTCTATTGTTTTGTGTTGTGGATGCAGTGTTTTCTCCTACCGCCAAAAGTGTGGCCACTCAAGTAGAGAGATCAATGTAGGCAAATGTTCTTGGTTAAAAAGCAACCACCTTATACAAACCTAGTGCCCTCCATTCTGTTGCATGGAACATCAACACACAACAGGCTTCAGCGATCCTACCCAATATTCTAGTTCTCTTTCAGACTTTGATCATGTTAATGCGTATATGATGCAAACTGTTGGTTCCTACATTTATCTATGTATGAAAGGAAAAATTGCTGTTCACTAGCCATCTTTTGAAGAAACAACTATCTTTCTTGTTGTTCTTTGAACTTTGTTTAAAGTCATATTTGACATGTAAGAGCTTATGATATGTATGTTACAAAAATCTGACTTATTACTTTGTAATTTTGGCCTTGCCTTGGTATTTTTTGGCTGCCATTTTGTAACCGCTTTTTGCTATAAATAAAAAAGCTTCACTGTTTTCAGAATATATATATATATATTTCTGAACTTGTTTTGTACCAGTCACTTATGGCTTCATTTCACATGCATAAATGTCCCCACTTAATGTGCATTTTTCCACATGTTTTCATGTTACAAAAATAGTGCAGTACTCTTCTAAGGGCAGAGGTAGAGAATGCTAGAAGAATAAATTTGAACACAAATTGTACTGGTAGTCGACAACTAGTTTTTGAAAACATAACTATTCCAAAGATATCATTTCGATGACATAAAATTGAGGAAAGTGATTGATTCAAAAAAACTTGTGCTTCCATTACTTTATTGAATCTAAGATTTCTTCAGGTGACACTTCAGTTAGTGTTTATAGTTCACAGTGCATTTATTTTGGATGACAATACATGGCATAACTCATTTAGCCAATTGTTTTAATCCTAAAATTCTCTTTGTTGACTAATCTTGACCATCTGTTAATTGTTTTAATCCTCTCATAGACGGTTGTGGATTAGTCTATCAAGTTCATTTTGTAATGTGGTGCCCCATCCCATCTGATTTTGTCTAATAGATAAGTCACACATCCTGTCACCCAACATTGTATTGAGTCCTAGTTGGTGTTCTAAGTCCATCTCAAACTATGTTACCCCATAATCTATGATTATCAATGGATCTACTAGATACTCTGTATTGTATTACTATACTTATATTACTTCATTTCTTCTTACCAAAAGAACTTGGCAGCTTGATGTGTGCTGCAATTTCCCAGACCCATGTTAAAGATAGTTTGCTTGTTTATCTTGCATCATTTAGAAGTAGCATCATACAAATGGCTTTTGGAACTGCGTCTATCTCCAATAATTCATCAGCCATAAGGAATAATTGGCATCATTATTGTTATTAAAAGCATCAATTCTATTTGCAATGTAACTTTAATCTATGTGATTGACTGAGACAGACAGAGGCAAATTGAATTTATTTTCTAGATTACTTGCATTGAACTATCGGTCTGCCATCTGAGTCATATTCAAGTCTGTTGGAAGATTGAGCCCCATTTGAATTCTGTCATTATTTTTTCTTAGATTTTGGGCATTGTGGTTGGCGCATTATTTGTTTGTGAAGTCAGTATTACATACACTAGTTCATCTCACTGGTTTTTTATTTGAAGATTGATAAGCCATACTTCAAGACTGTGAATCTACAAATTCCACAGTTAATATTTAGTAAAAATAAAGTGCCA
>VDFB02072849.1:382790-421338 GCA_007258455.2 Sequoia sempervirens
GAATCTAAGTGCACTAGATGCTGCTCTTCATGAATTAATGCAGATTCAAAAAAATCAGAATGACTCAATTTATGATTTTAACCAGAAATTCAATAAATTACAGAATAAGATACCTCCTAGATCAAAGTTGCCAGACTCTGTAGCATTGAGTGTTTATTTGAATGCGTTCAATCCAAAAATAGGGTATGAACTAAGAAATAGGTCCCCAAGAAATTTAGCTGAAGCCCAAAAGATAGCATTAACTATTGAAAACAATAAAAAAGCTGCTAGGATAGTCAGTAAGAGAGACAACCCTAGGGTTCCTCAACAAGTCAACAATTATCAATAGAGACAGGAGAACACATACAAAAATGAGAGGCCTAGGTTACATGACATGCCCTATGGTACAAATTGGAAGGATGGAAAACCTATAATAGATAGACATAGAAACAAGGAAACTCCTGATCCATTAAGGAAGAAGGGAGCGTATATGGTTAGGAACAGTTATTGGTGTGAAAGTTGTGATAAGCCACATTCCCCAGATCATTGTGTTGTAGCCCAAAGAATGCAAGAAGGAGTGTTAGTGGGTAACAGTGGAGAGGATCACACAGTGTATTTGACTTCAAATAATTTTCACTGTGTTGAGGAGAAATACTCATCTTCAGAAGATGAAGGTTATGAGTACGATGTTTCAAATCAAAGGTGCAATGTCCACATGGTTGAACAATAGGTCTTCTCTGATTCTGAAGAAGATTATACGGAACCACACTCTGTTGAGGTGCCTGCTCAATGCAATATGAGGAAACTCACTGAAGAGAAAATAAAGAGATTAACCATTGCTGCAGTTGAAGAAGCAAAGAGCAAGTATTGGTTAAGAAATAAGACAGTGAATGAAAAAGAAGGTGTCCCTAGGGGAATATTTATAAAAGATCAAAATGTGACACAAGGAAATTTGAAGAAAACATAAAATAAACAACAAGATAAAAATGAACAGAAGCTTGTTCAAAAGGAAGAAGTTAAAGAATTACACAAAGAAAAGTAAACGACTGATCAATTAAGTAAAAGAGAAAAGGAAGAGAACAAAGGAGAAACATCAGAGCACAAGAAAATGATTAAGGCGGAGGATTCCTCTTTTGACTTCACTCAAGCCTTATCTCAGGTAAAAATGTATGTTCCACTTCTTGAGATGATGAAAATTAAAGACTATAGGGGCAATGTTGTTCTGTTGATAACAAGTGGAAATGAAAAACATATAAATTCTGAAAATAAGATGGCCACTAAAACAATTAATAAGCAAGAGAAATTAAGTATCCCAGAAGTCTGCTTAAATGATGTATTAATAAATCCCCCATAAATTGATCCTTTTTTCACTACGTTACTTATAAATAACAAACTGTTAAGGAATTGCATGATAGACTCAAGGTTTGCTATAAATATTATGCCAGTTGGAGTTATGAAGCAACTTGGCATGTGGGTAGATACTAATGGAGGGAAATGCTATGCAATGGATAGTAGGCATGTTCCTGTGGTGGGTATTATGAAAGATGTTGAATTCAAACTAGCTACTTATCCTCAGGTGGCCTATAATATAGATATAACAGTAATTGATACCCCTCCTCAGTTCTGGATGCTTCTATCAAGACAGTGGACGACAGCGGTTGGGGGAAATGTCCAATTTGATTTTTCTTATGCAACAATTCCAGTGAATGGTCAGGAAGTTAAGTTGTACATGGAGCCAAGGATGAACCAAGTTGTTGATTGTGTACCTCAAGATCAATTCAATTATTTTTGTGATGTGGATCTTGGAAATTTTAAGATAGAACCAACCCAGCTAGAATTAGTCAATGCTGATCCAATTGAAAAGCATGTTGCACAAAATTGCAATGGTGTGTGGAAAATGTACTTTGATGGAGCATATAGCCAAGAAGGTAATGGAGCAGGAATAGTATTTGTTTCACCTGAAGGAGCTACATTTAAATAATCATTTTTGCTAGCATTTGAATGTACAAACAACGTGGCAGAATACAAAGCTTTATTAATAGGTTTGAATATAGCTGTAAAACATAAAATCAAGTTGCTAGCTATTCTAGGGGATTCTGAGCTAGTTGTTTCACAAATTAAATAAAAATATGCAGCAAAGCATAAGAGATTGAAGCAATATAGGAATGCTGTATGGGACACAATTGAGCTGCTTGATGCATTCTCCATTGAATGGGTAGATCGGTCGAAAAACATAATGACAGATTTTTTAGAAAATGTAGCTCTAAAAAGAGATGACATTACACTGGTTGGAGTGTCACAGATTGAGTTTAAAACAAGACTTGTTGTGCCTGATAATATATATAGTTGGAAGGTTTTTAATGATGATACTGACCTCCTAAAATTTCTTCATTGTATAAATCAATATGAAGCTCAAGAAATTGATTTCAATGCCTTTGTAGAAGAATTAGATGGGAAGCAGACAATATTCGGGAAAGAGGTCTTATAGCTTAAAAGTAATAAGCTTCCCAAAGGGCTAGTGGCATTGGAGAGGGTATATGATGGAAGTGATCGGTCCCTCATGAAGCAGACACCAATCAAGAGGGAGGATATTGAAGAGATCAACTTAGGGACTGAGATGGCACAAAGAAAGGTATACATAGGGAAGAAAATAAGCCCAAAAATTTGAAGGATGTTGATAGCATTATTGAGAAAATATAAACATATGTTTGCATGGTCCTATGAAGACCTTAAATCATATAGGGAGGATTTGTTTCAACATGAAATCCCGTTGAAACCAGATGCAAAGCCATTTAGAAAGAAACAAAGACCCATTAACCCAACATTGGAACCAAAAATGCAGGAAGAATTGGAAAATCTTAGAGACGGGGGTATCATCAAACCTATCAGGCACTCAACATGGGTCTCAAATCTAGTTCTTGCGAGGTAGAAAAACAGAGATATCAGATTATGTGTGGACTTCAAAAATCTAAATGTGGCATCTCTCAAGGATAATTATCCTCTACCTAATATGGAGGCTCTACTACATAAAGTGACAAGGTGTGAGTTGTTATCTATGATGGATGGGTTCATTGGTTACAACCAGGTCAAAGTCAAAGAATCTGAGCAGTACAAGACAACCTTTACAACTCCATGGGGAACATATGTTTATGTGAGAATGCCATTCGGTCTCACAAATGCGGGTGCAACCTTTCAAAGAGCTATGGACGTAGCATTTGCAGACTTGATTAATGCTATCATGGTGGTGTATCAAGATGACCTTACTGTTTATTCAAAAAGGGCTGAAGATCATGTAGAACATCTGGAAAAGGTATTTATTAAAGCTTTAGAATATGGTATTAGTCTGAACCCTAAAGAATGTGATTTTGCAGTCACAAAAGGTAAACTCTTAGGACATATTGTGTCAAAGGACGGAATTAGAATAGATCCTGAGGGGGTTGAAGCCATAGATAAAGTTCCTATCCCTAAAAATGTCAAGGCCATCCAATCATTTTTTGGATAGATCAACTTTGTTAGGAGATTTGTTTCTAATTTTGCTGAAATCATTAAGCCCATATCAAAAATGTTAAGGAAAGGAAAAAAAAAAATTGGACTGCAGAAGCATTAGAAGCTTTTATATCAATCAAAAGGCCCATCAAGGAAGCCCCTATCCTTAAGTCTCCAGATTTTTCAAAACCCTTTCAAATATTTTCATTTGCTTCATTGCATACTATAGCTGTTGTTATGTTACAGAAAAATGAGGAAGGTCATGAACAACCTGTGTCATTTTTTAGCAAGTCATTGCACGGGTCAGAATTGAAATATGATATAATGGAAAAATAAGCATTTGCATTGGTAAAAGTCACAAAGGATTTTAGGCCGTATCTCGTCGGAGCTAAGGTGATTGCTTATGTCCCTCATGCAGTTGTTAAAGATATCTTGACTCAGTCTGAGGTAAAAGGAAAGAGATGCAGGTGGATTAATAAAATTCAAGAGTTTGATATGGAAATACAAATCACTAAATTTGTGAGAGGTCAGGGTTTGGCTAGGTTAATGGTAGAAGAAAATATCGAAGCAAATCAAATTTGTAATATAGAAGAGGAAGAGAATGCAATTTCAAGTATTGAGCATACTCCTTGGCATGCAAACATCATGCATTACCTCAGACACATGAAAATGTCCAGAAGGATTAAGTGATAGTCAAAAAAGAACTTTAAAGTTGCAAGCATCTAAGTATGTGTTCATGGAAGGCGATTTGTTTTGGAATAACAGGGACAGGATATTGTTGTTATGTCTAGTAGAATCACAAGCTAAGCATGTATTAAGAGAAATGAATGAAGGGGTCTGTGGAGGCCATTATTCTACAAAGACAACTGTACATAAGATTCTCAGGGCTAGTTATTACTGGCCAAAAGTTTTTAATGACTCTTTTTCATACGTAGGAAGATGTGAAGCATGCTAGAAATTCTTTGGGAAAATGAAGTATCATGGAGCTTTACCACTTAGACCTATGCAGACTAAAGCCCCTTTCCATCAGTGGGGGATTGATTTTATTGGGAAGATACAAGATAAATTGAGTGGAGGACATAAGTGGATACTAGTAGCTACTGATTATTTCACCAAGTGGGTAGAAGCAGTCCCAACCAAGTAGGATACAAGTAAAATTGTGACCAACTTTTGAATGGATAACATCATTACCAGATTTGGTATGCCACTAAGATTGATTACAGATAATGGGATGTGTTTCAGATCTGATGAATTCAAAGATTTTTGCAGCACATATGGCATTACTATTTCTTATGCTGCTCTTTACCATCCACAATCTAATGGTCAGGCAGAGTCCAACAACAAAATTCTTCTTAAAATCATAAGGAGAATGTTAGGTTAGAATAAGAAGGCTTGGGATTCAAAGTTGAAAATGGTTGTGTGGGCTGATAGGATCACTATAAAAAAGGTAATTGGAAAATCCCCATTTGAATTAGTGTATGGAACACAAGCTAGGATGCCTCTACAAAATCTGTTACCAGTTTACAAATTTATTCTTCAAGAAGATACAGATATTCCAAAACCTATGGAGGAGAGAATGGAGCAGTTGGCTAAACTTGATGAGATAAGGAGAGTAGCTCAAAACCAAACCATGAAGTTGCAGGCACAGATGAAGCATTTATTTGATAGAAAAGTAAAAGATAGAAAATTTGAGGAGAATGATCTGGTGCTGATGTGGAATGCAAGGTCTCAGGAGAAGGGTAAGCATGGGAAATTTGAAGCTTTGTGGTTTGGACCCTTTGTTGTTGTTGGTAAGAAAGGTGAAGATTCATATTATTTGCAAAACATGACTGGTGAAGAATAAGAGTTGCCTATACATGGGAAATTCTTGAAGATTTTTTTCTCCTGAGCAATACAGAGGATTAAGGGTTGCCAGTGCATGGACAACTCTTGATAATCCTCTAATTTTTTTTTTCCATGCACAGTAGTCTAGGAAGTAAAAGGAACAAGAATAGCAAGTACATGGACAATCCTGATATTCCTTCTTTTAAAATAAATCTTTCCATGTACAGTAGTATAGGGTCATGTTCATCTCCATTTCCATTCATTCCATCTTGCTTACTGGTCCATCACCTTGAGTTTGGTTTGCTCATCCAGAGATTTGAATCCTTGCAATGATCTCACAATCATTCATCCCCAGATGGAGCCACTATTAGAACTATAAAATTTTGAAAATTTTATAGTTGTTTGTACCCATAAGTTTGCTAAGAATTCCATACCATGAGTACAAGAGTCCACTTTGCATAACATATTTGCCCATATTCTATCATGTGGTCCTGTAGAATTCACCTGTTCCTAAGCATTTGAATATATAAAACATATCGGCGTAACTTGATGCAGGTCTCACTGATCCATAAAACATTTCATACTAACGTGTCTTTTGCAGTCTATCGGCAAGAGACCAGGATTGTCTTACCGATAAAATTTCATTTGGTAACACATGTCGGGCAGACACAATTCGTAGTCTCAGCGGAAGAAAGATCCTATTGACAAGACAGTATGCATCGGGGTGAGTCATATTGAGCCTATTGGTGTCTTACCGATTGAAAACATAGACATATCAGTGAGACAAAAGTCATCGGTGTAATGTCTCAGAGCATTCATTTGGTCTCACCGATAAAGCAAAAGTGGATTTTGTCGATGATTATCAAGATGAAGTCAGCGAGTCTTGCCAACCCATATGTCACACCGACAAGATTATGTTAGTAAAGGACCTGGCGGTATATATTGATTATTGGTGAGACTAGTTTCATCAAAGAAAGATATGAGAGTCACGCCAAGTGTTGCTCCATTGGCACGAAAATAATTATGTCTCAGCGATCAGAAAAATAGACCAAAGGATATATCTCGGCGAGATATGAAATAAGCGGAGGAACATCTGCCCGACTCACAATGTTACAGCGATAGGATTCATCGGTGATAGTTACAACGATATACATAAAACCAAAAGGATAACTGTCAATGAGACTCAAAATATCGATGAGACTGCGGGACACCAAAGCGATATATAGCTTGTGGTAGTCGAAGAGACTTCAAGTGTCGGGGAGACTATAGGATGTCTTGGCGGATGTTTTAATGAACTTTGGTAAAAGCCATGATAGAGAGGTCACCCAAGATTTTAAAATATCTCACTGATAATATTACATGATGTGACAGTGAGAGTTTCAAAAAAGGACCTATTACACTCGTGTTTCAGCTAAAACATTAATGGTACGATGGAGCACAATAAGAAAAATTCAATCGAAAAACATTAGTGTGAAATTGATAGCGGAGGAAGCAGAGGGGCGAATGAAGAACCAGGGAATTCTTGCAGTCCAAAGGTTTCGAGGAAAATAGACTATGTTCTTGTGCCTTAGTTCTTGTAATTTTGACTTCTGTAACTTTTGTGGAATGGAATCCTCCAGCTCAGGAAAATCATAAAGTAGAAAATATGGTGAAAGCAGTCAGCCTAAAGGGAAGAAACATAAAACTGAAATAGAGCATGAGGGCACTCAACAGAGACTAAATCAAGATCTCATTGACTAATTACCTGGCTCTGGACCTAAAGCCAGACGATCTGCACAACTTAGGGTAGAAATAGATAAATCGGATGAAAAATGTAAACTCATAGGAGATGTTTGGACTTCAATAAGAGGTTATGAATTGTTTAGCTTTCATTACTATTAGAGAAATCATTTTGAACCAGTATGCAACCCATGGAAGCTTAATTTGGGAAAGCTAGTGTGCCATAATGTATTTGTCAATGCAGAATTGGTAAAATTGTTGGCTATCCATTATAATTCAAAACTCAAAGCTATATGTGACCCATCTGGGAAACCACTAGTACACATATCAGAAGATGCAATAGGTGAGGTTTTCAATTTGGAAGGGGTTTGCACTGAGAAAATCATTTGTGAAGAATTAGAAAGGGAGTTCGAGAGAATGGACACAATTTATAAGGGTTGGAGGTTGCCAATTCATAGAATTAGACAAGGTGGCAAGCTAGTTCCTCTACAGGATAGCGATAGACCCCCTTTTCATGTTGACCTTTTTGAACCCTATATGAAGTATACTTATTTCTCGGTAGGCCAAGTATTGGGAATGGAAGTCCCTGAATATATGTCAATTGTGCCTATGATAATTTCAGCAGATATCCAGTATCACAATTCTAGACCATTTAATTATGCCTCATACATTTTTAAGGAGCTTGATTTTGGGTTGATGGCAATAAAGGGCGGAGCCTCTATCTTACATCTTAGGCATTACTCATTGTTGATGCACATAGTGTTGTATTTTGGACAGGAGTTAGGGATGTGGCCTCAAGAGATGAGAATTTCCCAATTTGACAAGGAAGGCAAGACATTACCTGTTCAATTATGGACGGATGTCTGGGACAGTAGGTTTGCTAACTCTAGTTTTGTACACTTTGAGGAGTTTTTTTTGAAGACATTGTACAAATTATATAATCATCCATGTGATTATTCTTTATATGAAGAGATAAAGAGGTTTCTCATGCCTAAGGACTTCAATGGTCCAATTACTCACAATTGGGGGGATTGGTATTGCTTGGAGGATGCTACCATGATCAGGGTTTATGGATTTGAAGATGCCCCATTCAATTTTCCTAAAACAGTTTTGGATAGGATTGCATAGTTGAAAATTGTTAGATAGATGGAATTTTCCAGTGTTATGAATTTGAGCTCCTTTGGAAAGCAAGATTTTATGCCCAGTACATTGTGCTTCGGTGATTTTATTGTATTAGCCAAGGAAGGGTACAATTTGATCCTTGATAAGTTACTGCAATACAATATGAAAAGAGGACCACCTAGAAAGAATTTTGACCCAGAAGGGTACATCAATTATGCTAAAATGAGGATAAAATTTGGAGGGTATCAACATGTGCCCTATCAATTTGATGATATGATCCGGAACCTGGAAGCTGAAGAAGCAGAAATAGTGGTCGAGAAATATAATCAAGGGTTGCAGGATACATAGCTATTATCTTCTGGGGAGGAGGCATCTGAGCATAATGTGCCACAAGACCAACCAAATAAGATGTCGAGATTGAGAACTCAGCATTACACTTTCCTTGCCAGGGAATTGAGTGCTGAGGAGATTGTAGATGCAAATGCAAGGCATGTGGAGTACAAATCGTTTGTAGCAGATGATGAATTTGTAAATTCTCCAGAGTTTAAGGCATTCATGTACTATCAAAAGGGAAAGGAAATAAGAGAAAAGGTTGACAATATCACATCATGTAATGAAGGACAATTACTGAATGACCTAAAGGTGTGTGTGGATAAAGAGATGGCAAGTATGACCCCTAAAAAGGGAAGGAAAATGTTGGAAAGTTCTGGTGTTATGATTTTTCCAAGGTTGGATCTCAATTCTGCACTGATTTTTTATAGTTTCTTGAAAGACAGTAATGCTACACACAAGCTCAGCCCAGAAAAGGTGGCAGAAGTATATGCAGGGTCGAAGTACAATCCAGATGAAGGGTCATTAATGATTTGGGGTTTATATCCACCTCAAAGGAAATCAGTTGTCATTGATACTGAGAAAGCATTTGGGCATGTTATGAATTTAAAGATTGGAGAGGCTGATCCTGTGGCAACTGCAAAAATTGGAATCAATGTAGCAAAATTAAACAAAGCTCAAATTTAGATGTTAATCAAGGAGAGGGAAATGTACAAAATGAATAACGAGAGGATTTTGAGAGAAAATGACTACCTAAAAGATTTGTTAGGTGTCACAATGAAATCAACCAAGCTGCTCACTCATGGTGAAAGTTCACAAGCAAAAGATCGCTGGGAAGGTTCAAGTGCTTACTCTCAAGGGAAGTATGATACACTTACAGTAGCAATGATTAAGAAAAGGCAAGCCAGTCTAACAAATTGGTTAAATAAGCTCTGGGGAACACATTCACATATCTTTACTGCATTACAAGAACATGAAAGAATGGATGGTAGGGTTTTGGAGAAGTTTCAAGAAATAAACCATAGGGGTTTTTCTGATAGTGTAGCAATTGAGACTGCAAATCATTTTGTGAGTAAACACCAAGATTTCTTTAAAGAATTGCGAGGGGATGCACAGGGATTGATAGATGCCAGTAGAAAAGGATTAACTGCATTCTTTGATGATAAAGGAGGATTAAAAGAAATGACTAAGTGGAAAACTGACAGTGAATCAATACTGCAAGAAATTCTGAAGATAGCTACCGCAGAAGATACAACACTAGATGAGGCGTGCGAACAGAATGAGAAGATGGTAAGAATGGAGATTACAATCCAGAATGCAGTGGGAGATGTAGATATGCATAAGCGTCAGGATTACTTGGACCACTTATCGAAGATTCATTTGTGGCTTAATAGAGCTTAATTGTATTTTAATCTATTGTTGTTTTAACATATGACATTTCTGAAAGGATGCGTCCTTTCAAGTAGTTGATGTATAAATATCCGTTTTGGTAGCGAAACAGGATGAGAATAAGAATAGAAGAAAAATACAGTAGATTACAATGTTTTACAAATATGAGACTATGATGCATGTTTAAAACTATGGAGATATAAATGAAAATCATTTGATGTGGTGGCGTATTTATGGTATCAGTTGTTTGTTGAGTTAATTGAAAGTATTACTGAAGTTGTCTCCAAAGTTGATTTTTTCTGGTTATTTAAATTGATATAACAAGTTTATATTCAGTTTATCAGTGCACACTTGTTGTATCTGTATGGTTGATTAATTGGTTCTTTTAAGAAAAGATTAAATCCTTTTAGTTGATCATAGTAATTAGGGAATCTCATTTGGATCATTAAGAAGAACTTGGTAGTCATATTCTTGTATGTTTATACAAGTTATAAACTCAAATATATGCTAAACAATTAGAGTACTTGTCGGAAAGAAGTTACTCATTTTAGATTTCTTTTGACTCTGCATACCTAATAAAGCACTAGTCTCCACATTTTCATTATTTTAGTTTCACTCATTATTTATATCTGTTAAGCTGAATATATTAGGTTTTAGTTTTGATATTGCTATACAATCTATACCAAATCAAATTTTATCCACTCCCATTTGCCATTGTGGGTAAAGTACTTTAAAAGAAATAAGCACAAGTCATACAACTTTAATTCTACTTCATTCATATAGGTACACCCGCCTAGGTCTAGCAACACCTGAAGAGAAGAAGGTCTAAACCATTTGGCCTTGTCTCTTACCCTAAAACGTACCAAGAGATTGGCAACCTCTTGAGGCATTTCACTTGCGTTTTTGAGAGCTAACAAATTGGCGACTCTACTAGGGAAATATTGTAGGATATCTAGTTGAAGATCATCATATAGAGTCATTGAAGAAAGATTCATAATTTGTGAAATTTGAGAAAAAGTGATCCCGCTGGGGATAAAATCAAGAATAATTTCATTTTTCTCACTTTTAAGAAAGTGAGTGGCGACTCTGGTAGAAAAGGAACTTGATGAAAAATACTTGGAACAAAACAATTTGTAATCAAAATGGGTTGTCTGTGGAGTATAAAAGGCCTAGTTTTCCCAACCCACCCACCTCAATACCCTACAAGATGTAGTCCAACCTATATCTGTTATCATCAATTTCTACCTGATGTGGAACCTAAGATCCATCTTCAAAAGATAAGTCATAGTCTTTTAAAAGAATTTTATGGCATAAGGAGACACAAAAAGGAATCTGGACACTCTCTCTTCAACAAAATGGTGAAAATTTGTATACAAATAACTATTGATTGCAGGCCCAACACATCCATGTTTATTGAGCAGTTCATGAAAGTATATTGGCCTAATTCAATTCATTGGCCTGAGTCAGTAAAACCAATCACTTTTGACCAAGTAGATGTGCTAATTGAAAACATTGATAAGAAGAGGTATGAGGATAGTGCCAATCATGTCATTGGTGAATCTGTAGAAATTGATCAATCAATGCAAAAAAATATGGACTCTTTTGAAAACACATGTCAAAATTTGCATCTTGAGGAAGAAGAAGATGAGTATGTACAAAGAGAAGACTCCATCGCAGAATCAAAATGTGGAATTTCCCCTTTTGAGGAATTTCTTGACATAAGGAGGCATGAAGGGGAAGATAGAATTTCTCTATACAACAGGATGATAAATATCTTTATGCAAATACCTTCTCATTATGGGCCTACAAGACCCCTGTTTGTTGCACAGTTTGCAAGAGCATGGAAGCCTGAATTAGCTTATTGGCCAGAGTCATCAAAACAACGTGCCTTTGACCAAATAAATAAATTTATTGATGCCATGCAGAGGACAAGGAATATGGACATTGTCAACAATGAATCTAATAGTGATATCATGGGAGATCAAACAATGCAACAAACAAAGGAAACGTGCGCAATTAAGATTTCTAAATATTAAGATTTGGAAGATGATGATGATATGAAAGATCAATATTACATCTTGGATGAGGACTGCAATGATGAGGATGTTCTTGAAGATACACTTCACGAGGAATACATTGGTGATAAAGCAAGTGAAGATGAAAAAATAGCATCTTCATTCTCAGATCAATACCATGGTGACACAATTAATGATAATGAAGAGTTCATGGAAGATAGCTTTTATGAGAGCCAAGATGAAGAAAATGTAGAAGAGGTCAATGAAGAAATGAATACACTTGAGAAAGAAGACATGACATATTCATCTGTAGCTGATAACCATGAGGACATGATTGATGAACAAGAAGATTACACACTTGAAAATGGTTTTAAATTTTTTTCAAAACCATTGTATGATCAAATAAAAAAAGGATCTCAAATGACATCTTTCCAAATAGAAGGGGATTGTGTATCATGCCACAATGAAGAAGAGTTTGAGGACAATCATATGAATCTTGATTTACAACAACGTGATTCTTGTACTTCTTGTGATAATCAAGAAGAAGAAGCAATGGAAAATGTGGATCCATTTGATAGTGAACAAGTAACACTTCTAGCCGTGGTTGAGTACCATGAAGATACATTTGATGATAAAGAGGTATTTTCAAATCCACTTTATGGTGAGGGAGAGATATTTTTAGACAAACAAAGTGATATGTCAAACTATGGAGCAAATGACTGTGCTGGTAATGTTTCTGATTTTTCATTCTCTGATGATCTTGAACCTCTTTTTGATGATGAAAAAGTGAAGGATACAACTGTAGTGATATAAATATAGAAAGATGTTCATTCAATAGTGAACAAATTTCAGATTTGTTGGCAATAGAGTACCAAAAGTACACACACAAGAATGGTTTAGGAAATTCATCCTTAGCATCAGTTGGAGTGAATGAGCAAAATAATGATGAGTTCATATCATTGCCAAATGGTGATATTGAAGAAATGGAAAATAATTCAGATCAGCTAGGAAATTATTTTACATATGATGGTGAGAAAAATAATTATGGATATTGCATGGAGTGTGCATACACATTGTATGTTGAAGATGGAAAATATTTATCACATGACGATGAATTGTAGAATGATAAAAGGAACATAAGTTAGGCTGAGTACAGTATTATTCTGGAAGTCTTCAATGATAGTGGCACAACTGATTGTATGAGTGTTCTTAAAAGGAATTTGATGAGAACAAAATAGAGCAAGCTGTTTGACAGGGGAAAATAAGGGTTTTTCTTTTTTTTGGTGGCATTGAGCCATCAACTGAGGTGTAAGTTTTTCAAAATCATAATAGTTCATCACAGAAAAGGTTTGAATTTGCTGCTCGATGGATAAAATATTTGGTCTGCTCTTCCAGTGATTTGGATTCTTGCAATGATCTCAAAATCATTCATCCCTAGACGAAGCCACTATTGGGACTTAAAATTTCATTGAAATTTTAGGCTCCCATATTCAAAAAAGTTGATTTTAATACTGAGTACAGTTGAAAATCTGCTCGAGTGGCTCACTTTGAAAAATCACAGAATGAAGTTTGTACAATTTCAAGCAAAATCACTTTGCAAACATGTTCATTTATGACATGGGAGTATGCACGCCAAATTTTAGCTTCATTCGATCTGTTTTGACAAAGTTTCGAAGTGACAAGTTGAAGGGTTTTCTAGAAAATCCGTTGTCAGCACAGTGGAATCTGTTAAAATGGTCAACTTTGAGGGTAAATATTAAGCAAATGGATGATGATAATCACAAAATTATTGAAGCCTCCGATTCTCTATACCGAAGTCTACCTCCATGCCAATTTTTTAGGTCTCCAAGGCATCATTTGATATTTTTGCAAAGCCAAAATCGAATGAGTTTCACATAGTTGGACAGGCGCAATTTTGCAGAAACAGCTAAGTAACCAACTTTGAGAATTGACAGTTTTCAATTTTGACAAGTTCATGCCAAACCATTTTACAAGCATACTCCCCTACCTTGTATAACATACCGGTGAAATTTCATAGCTTTTGGAGATCATTTGATCAGTTTTATAGGGCAGTTCTGGAGGCTACTTGACCCATTATTGCCACATTGCTAAAGGTTTGAAAAAAGATTTTAACAAATACCCACTTTAATTTGGAGATAAAACATCAAGAAATCTGATCAATTAGGGTCGTGTTCAAATCAATCTTGGAGAAGAGACCTTTAAGAAGTTTCAGATAGAAGTGATCAAATTGAACGACATCAATAATTGGATCCAGACTAAAAGGATGCAAATGACATTAGTGTTGTTATGAAGATGCCCTCAAAAATATGCATGTAGTACAAGTGCACTAAATGCATATAGTACAAGATAGTTTTGGTTCGAGGGATACATGACAGTCCAAAATATTAAAAGGGCAATGTACAGGTGACCTTGTATGATGGCATAAATGGTAGTAATTATCAAAAGAGGACAAAGGAACAATTCAAATATCACAATGGGCAATAAATTAAAAGAGCCATGAGATAATAATCTTGACATGCCCAAAAAAATGAATGAATTTTGTCCCACATTTTCATAGTAGAGTAAACTTCTCCTCAAATTTGAGCAATATCATACAGGTGTAGCTGCACGACAAGAAAGGATGGATGTTTATTGATGGCCAGACCACATGTGAAGGAGTTTTATATGGAGAGGGGATTATTTCAACACCAATGCAATCTCTTTTGATGCTCGGTTGATTTAGTATAAAGATATTACTTTACTTCAAAATTTTCCCCAAAAAGTAATGGTGTCTAAGTATAAAAGCTGAAGCCATGCATGAATCACTAACCAGGGAAGTTCTTTAAAAGCTTGCATAACTCTTTTGAAATAACAAGATTATTAAGAAGAATCTAATAATTACACTCTTTCCTATTTATACAAGTTATAAACATAAAAGTGCCAAACAATTTGAATTGTATCCAGAAATAGGACACAAATATTAGTTACATCTTGACTCCATTAGCCCAACAGAAGTAGCCACTGGTCACACCATCCACATTTTAGAATTCTATAAAATCTTTGTTCAAAAACATTTACATCTCAAGTTTAATATTAGGAGTAGGAGTAGTCTGTAAGCTTTTATCTATCACATTTGTGCCATCATAATAGATCCATCAATTCAGTCAAGTCGTACAACTTTAAGTCTGCTTCATTCATATAGGTACACCCGCCTAGGTTTAGCAGCCCCTGAAGAGAAGAAGGTCTAAACCATTTGGCCTTGTCTGTTACCCTTAAACGTACCAAGAGATTGGCAACCTCTTGAGGAATTTCGCTTGCATTTTTGAGAGCTAACAGTAGGAACACTATAGCTAGATATGAGAAAGACAAAGTCCAGAGGAACACTATAGCTAGATATGCTAATGCAATGCATTGAATGATTTGAAAAAGTCACTGCAGAATGTAGAAAAAGTGCTTGATAAGGATCGAGACTTTATTGAAATGTTAGCACGTTAAGGTTGTGATTCCCAAATGATAGGAAACGATTGTAAAGAGGCTAAATCCTTCAAGCATTGGATTGAGAGAATAAACAAAGACCCTATTCAACTACTCAATCAAGAGGTCATTGATGAGATTATACAGTATAGGAACACTATAGCTAGATATGAGACAGATAAAGTGCAGAGGAATAATATTGTACTCCAAGTATCTGAAGAATACACTAGACTCAAGCTCACATGGAAGTTTGCGTAAGGGATTCAAAAGGACATATGCATCAAACGTTGAGTGCTTTATGAGAATATCAGTTAAAGAAAGGCAAAGAAAAGATCCCAGTGCCCGAGCCTTGAATGATGAAAGAAAGAACCAGATACCGGATACCAGAGGAGTTATAAAGATATTCTTTTAAGTTTTGAGTTTTTTAGGTTGTTCCCGGTCTCGGTAGATGTTCTCTATTTGGTATTTTGAAGATTGTTGATAACCTTGATTTATGTGAAGTATAGCGAGCTGGAGTACGAAGTGAAAAGTGTTGTTGCTAAAAAAGTCAAAGTTTTGACTTCATCTGTAATATTCTGATGATAGTTGGAATATGCCACATGCTACATTTTAATTTTCTATTTCTGATTCTCTGGATAGACTTTAAGTTTGAACTCTTAGGGCCTTGTTCCTATAAATTGTCATTTATTGCTTTATTTTCATTTTAAGTTTAGAATTTGTGGATGTTAGAAGAGCTAAAACTTCTTTAAGTTTTGTTCTTTTTTCCTATTTTTTGAATCATTTTGATGTAAAACTTTGAATGCACGTAGACATTGATTAATATCATAGCCAATTAGATAGCTACCTATCTCATGAATCTTTTGTAGCTAGTTTTGTTAGTTCACCCGAATAAGACTGTGTGATGTGTCATTTAAGGATGCATGCAGAACCTACTTGGTGTCCAAACTAAAACCCCTCTCTTTAAAATATCGCACCATTTTATATGTAGTTGTTAAGCAATTTGGTAACGTATAAAGCGGTTTTCTCTATTTTAGTTAATTCTTTGGGGCATGCATGGAGAATAATTAGGAGAAAGTTTTAATTTTTAGTATTTTCATGCTTTATTTTAGAATAGATGTTTAAATTCCTTGAAAATGTTCAAAAAAAAAAAGAGTGAATGGATGGAAATTTTTTGAAAATATTTCGTTTTCTATGAAATTACTAAATGCTTAATGCTAAATCTACTTAAGTGTGTATAAGAGCAAATTTGCACCCTAGGTGCAATTTTTTCCTCTTTACACTTTAGAAAACCTAAGTCAGAGACTTAAATCACTTAAGCCCGCTGATTGCAATCCACTTGGTGCCTCTTTTTTTTGTCGGTGGAGGCATTTCTGTCAGGGATGTCCATGCGGCATGCTTACATCCCTTGCAGATTCCTACGACTGAGCCAATAGAGGTGTTACTCTTCCCATTGGCAACAAAGTTGTAACGCCTCCTTCAGCCACCCGACCCGAATATGTCTATTTTCTTTCTCATTCCTTCATAATTAGTATTTGAACTTGCATTTTGAGGTTGGAAGAAATCTTGAACAAACTTGGCTCTCATACTCTCACTCTCACAAGCTCACTTCCAAGCATTCTAAGCATTCGATAGCAGCAAGATCTCACTCCATCACATTGGTAGAGTAAGTTTGGGACCAGGCCATTGCAACAGAGGCTTGAGTTCCTCTCATTTCTCCCCCAAGCAACCTTGAGTGCTCTTGGTGGAGGTGGTAAGCTTCCCTCTCCTCTCCTCTATCATTTGGTTGAGTGGCATAGTACTGTTTGTAGTGCTTGTATTTTTATCAATTCTTTATCTCTTTTTCGTTGGCTTTCCATGGAGGTGGGAACACCTAAACAGGGGTCTGACTAAGGCAGACCCCTATACAGTCACCCCCCAACATTCTCTCTCTTTTTGTTTGTAAGTGTGTGAGCTCTTAGAGGATTAGCTAGCGAATGAGTTCATTGGTGAGATTCTCCTCATCTTTATCACTTTCACTTATCTGCTTTATCACATTAGAGATTACGTAATCTATTTAGTTACATCATTATGTCCTTTTAGTTAAATAGCTAGGATGGTAAGTTGTTTTGGTGTGTTTAACCTTGTCTCGGCTGTTGTTTGGCCATATAGACTACAACGCACTTTCGAGATGCTAGTGCGTCACGCTGATGTCCTCAGACAAAGACCTCTTTGAGGTGCAGAGTTGGACCTAAAAACTGACTCACCTAGCCCTGTATCAAAACTCGGATCGTAGGACCTAAAAATCCAAATCGTTCTCATCTTCACACCCTAAACAATACATTTATCTAAGGTAAGTTAGGGCAGCCTCTCGCGTCTTGACCCTCCGTGACCTGGGGTCTTGCATGTGGTGGTCCCCCTCTCTGACATTTTTGGTGAACTTGACATGAATCATTTTGGTTCCGTTCTTGCGATACTGATAGTCCCTTTCCTCGTACTCTAGGAGTGTTGTAGGTGTGAGTGTTGTAAGGTTGTCGCTTTACAACCTGACCTGTGACCCCTAGGTGGCGTAGTTGGAAGGTTCCAAAGGTATTGCACGAAGAAACCTTAATTGGGTCACCGTCTTATCTATTAACTTTTAGGGACTCTATGAAAGCACTGTCTAGTGTGCGTAATGGCCTCCTTCCTGCATCAACCCATCCCCCTTGTGCAGCCTGTGTATAGTAGTGTTGGCATAACCTTTACTTCATAGGACTTGTCGATGGGCTTTAATAGGGAACCATCTCCTCTTTACATTCCCACACAGATCAATGGGAATATCGTAGCAGGTGTTCTCATTGACCTGACATCACAAGTAAATATAATAATAGAGGAGATGATGCTAATTAAATTTTTACATAAGGATGGATATGATGCTCCCATGAGTTTCACTCGCACACATGATGGGATTTCCGTACCCCCCTTGGGTAGCATTGTGCTATCAGTCTTAGTCAAGCCTAAGTCTGTAAACCTCTTGTTTGATATCATCCCTAGGTCCGAAATATTCTGTGTAAAGTTGGGTATCCCTTGGTTGGTGGCGATGAATGCGGTACCCTCTGTCGTGCATAAATGTTTGAAATTTATCCATGGAGGCTCCGTACGCATAATCCATGACACCGGTTATCGATCAGCGGTTGCACATGGTAGCTACTCCTTGGATAACCCATGGCTTGCATCCACGGTCAAAGGTGAGGTAACCTCCCTTGTCCTATGCCATTTCACATAGGGCTTGTTTGAAGGTTGAAAACGAGGTCACCAAGGCTCGAAAGAGGAAATAAGAGAAGCAGTCTTGTTATCCTCCTTCTTCCTCTTCCACTGCCTAGTTAGACACTTCTTCTCACTCAACTATGGTACCCTTGGGTGCCTCTCCTCGTTTGCAGGATAACCTTTCAGTGCCCGCTTGGCGAAAGCCTAAGGGTCTCGCGTTCGAGCTTCTTGTTCTGTCGACGGAGCCTAGACCCATTTGGTATGAAAGGAAGAAGATCCTTTGAGGAGAAACCTCCTTGCCTCAACCGCCGTGGCCTCCTACTACTCCTACTCCTAAGGCGGTAAGCGGAAAGAGGCCCGCTGCTAAGGCTCTCGAGTCAACTCCTCCCGTCGCTCCTCAACTTGCTCCCCCTGCTTTTGCAGAGGAACCCATTCCTCCACTTGACACGGCTGTAGTGGATGTTCCTATGATCAAGCAGAAACCTCTCATCCCTTCGAAAGCTCCAACTTGTAACTCCAAGAGCCATAGGAACGACCTTGCATGTGAGCGCAAGCACCGACGAAAGGCTCTCCTGGCCGAGCAGGCTGCTTCGCAACATGAGGAAGAAATGACCACCCCTACTTTAGGGCCTTTGCAGTGTCTTCTTCCTCCCCTCCTATTGTGTCTCTTCTACCTGATCCACTCTTAGCTTTTGTTGTGAGCACAAACGCACCTAACCCTAAATAGGTACAAGTGTTTATCGCTCCTTTGGCAGAGCCGCCTTTGCCAATGACCGTTCTAGATATTCAGCCCTTCCCTAAACCCATGGATATGGTTAACACTTCGGTCATATCCATTGTGGTTCTATCCTCCTCCTCCTCTACACCTCTAGCTTCATCTACCGGGAGTTCGTCCCCTCCCACAAAGAAAGAGGTAGAGGCTAGTCCTCCTCACAATAAAGGATGTAGGAGGAGCCCACCTTAACAAGGTGGCCCTATCATGACCTATTCTGTCCTTGTGACAAAATTGGTCTCGACCTCTCCTGAGTTTGTCACCACTCTTGAATCATTTGGCGAGCCTAGTGGTGGATCTCAAGCACAACTCGTCCTGTCTATTGAGGTAAGACATGGCGCTCCCATGAGGTGCATGTTTAACTCTGTGGATGAAGTCCCGACCTTGTCGGTGATCTTCATGAGGTTCCTGACTTTGACTTCACAAGAGCTTGGCAGAGAGGACCTCGAGGATTCCTCTTCCTTGGCCCTTGTTGTAGGAGGGTCGAATGAACCTCCTCTTAACATTCCACCCTTGCAGGCTCATCCTCCTTCCCCTTATGAGGATTTAGATTGGGAAGTGGATGACCTTTTGGATGTTCAGTGTTAGGAGGAGGTCCCCCCTTTCTTGATCTTGTGTGCGTGTGTGCTTGTTTTGTAATGTGTTCCCCCGTACTCGTGCTATGTGTGCTTGGATGACCCTTGTCACCCTTGTCGGTGCATGGATATAGGCGTGGTTTGTGTGTTGTAAACCTTCTTCTATTTGTACCATCATTCTTCCATGTTTGTGCTTGATTTTTCATAAATTGGGGATGATGCAAAGCGTTGGGGGCATTTAGGCTTCCCTTCCATGTTGACCCAATATTTTATTTTTACTTTGTTTTTCATTCATTCTTCTTGATCTGGTTGGGGATTGATGATCTTTCACCTTGCATTGCGGTTATCTACTATTATATGAGCTCAGACAGATCTGACCCTGCTAAACCAGATCCCCCAGTGCCCTTTGTTTGTACTTTTCGCTTTCTCTTTATCTTTCTCTCTTCTTTACTTGAGTTGTCCCTCCTATGTGTGACAACGTTCTTTAACACTTCGACTTTTAGATAACGAATTCACCGCCAACAAATCTTTTCTTGAAAGTCTTCACAATACCTTTTTCTTCGAAGTGCATTCTCAACTTGGAACCCTAACAAAATGTGTTTCCTTCATCACAGGTTCGTAAAGAAAGGACTTGAAGACCCTCCTTCGAAGTGGGAACTACTTTGACTTCTCCTCACATGGAGGGCATGACCTTCCTTTCGAATTCCTTGATGAAGTGAACATCTTTCAAAAGGATCCCTTGATGACGAATCGCTCTAAGATGGTGATGTTTGAATTGCGTGTCCCTTGAGTGGACCCCCTTATACTTCATGACGGGTCCCTCAAGGACCCTTTCTTCAAAAGCCTTTGTAACGAATGGAATTTTTCACATCTAGCTTGGGGGAAGCCTGACTAGACTTGTTCCATTCATCCTTTTGCATCTAGCTTGGGGGCAGCCTAGCTAGACCTTACTTTTTCAAACTGTGCATCCCTTGAGTGGATCCCTCTCCTTTTGAAGGGTTTTCGAGGGATCCCTTTGAAATTTTTTTGGTCTACGTGACCGGCCGCTTTAGAGATGTTTTTTCTATGGGTAGACATGTCGTTGCTTTTAGATGCATTCTATTTGTGGGTAGACTTATCGATGTTTTAGACATGTTTTATTTGTGGGTAGACATGTTGCTGCTTTTAGATGCGTTCTATCTGTGGGTAGACGTATCGATGCTTTGGACATGTTCTATCTGTAGGTAGACATGTCACCACTTTTAGATGTGTTCTATCTGCGGGTAGACGCATCGACGCTTTAGACACGCTCTATCTGCAGGTGGACATTTTGCCGCTTTTGACATGTTCTATCTGTGGGTAGAAATGTCGCCTCTTCCTCACTCTATGGAATCTGCTTCCTTGGGGCTTCCTCCATGTGAGAGATCTTAGGGTTTGCCTCCTTGCAGGTCTACGGGCCTATAGGGCGCTTTGTTGTTCCAACTTCATAGTTCTGAGCAACTATGGAGTCCTTAGTTTTCCTTGCATCTTCAAGTTCGCTAGATCGCGGTATGCTTCCTCGACGATTGAGGTATACTTTTCTAACCCTACTCTCTTCTTGATCTACTTTACTGAGCACTCATCAGTACTTGTGCTTGCTAAAGTGGGGGAAAAATGTATAAGAGTGAATTTTCACCCTAGGCGCAATTCCCCTTTTTTCCTCTTTACACTTAAGAAAACCTAAGTCAGAGGCTTAAATCACTTAAGCCCGCTGATGGTAGTCCACTTGGCACCTGTTTTGTGTGTTAGTGGAGGCGTTTCTATTAGGAACACCTACATGGCATGCAGACATTTGTGTGGCATGCTTACGTCCCTTGTAGATTCCTGCGGTTGAGCCAGCAGAGGCCTTGCTCTTCCCATTGGCAGCAAAGTTGTAACACCTCCTTCGGCCACCTGACCCGAATATGGCCATTTTATTTCTCATTCCTTGATAATTAGTCTTTGAACTTGCATTTGGAGGTTCGAAGAAATCTTGAACAAACTTGGCTCTCATACTCTCACTCTCACAAGCTCACTTCCAAGCATTCCAAGCATTCGATAGCAACAATATCTCACTCCATCACATCAGTAAAGCAAGTTTGGGACCATGCCATTGCAGAAGAGGCTTGATTTCCTCTCATTTCTCCCCCAAGAATCCTTGAGTGCTCTTGGTGGAGGTGGTAAGCTTCCCTCTCCTCTCCTCTATCATTTGGTTGAGTAGGATAGTACTGTTTTTAGTGCTTGTGTTTTTATCATTTCTTTATCTCTTTTCCATTCGTTGTCCGTGGAGGTGGGAACACCTAAACGGGGGTCTGACTGAGGCAGACCCCTATACAACCACCCTCCAACATTCTCTCTCTTTTTGTGTGTAGGTGTGTGATCTCTTGGAGGATCAGTTGGCGAACAAATTCATTGGTGAGATTATCCTCATCTTTATCACTTTCGCTTATCTGCTTTATCAAATTAGAGATTACTTAATCTATTTAGTTACAACATTCTGGCCTTTTAGTTAAATAGCTAGGTTGGTAAGTCATTTTGGTGTGTTTAACCTTGTCTCGACTATTGTTTGGCCATATGGACTACATCGCGCTTTTGAGACGCCAATGCACCGCACTATCCTCCACAGTCTGTGCTGACTTCCTCAGATAGAGAGCTCTCTAAGGCACAAAGTTGGACCTAAAAACTGACCCACCTAGCCCTGTGTCAAAACTTGGATCATAGAGTGATCAGAGGACCTAAAAATCCTCATTTTTCTCATCCTCATACCCTAAAAAATACATTTATCTGAGGTAAGTTAGGGCAGACTCTCGTGTCTTGACCCTCTATGACCTAGGGTCTTGGATGCGATGGTCCCCCTCTCTTACAATGTCATAACAAAGAAATTGTTCATGTTCATGAAATATTATTTCAAATCTTTTGATTTCATGATGTTATTTTTATGAATGAATTGGAAATTCTATGTAAAATGCTTATGATTCTTAATGAAACCAAAGATAACCATATTCCCTTTGAGATTAACAACAAAATCACATTATACCTAAGAGTGAACCTAGTACAATCAAGACCTAATTACTGAAGACTTGGGATTGAACTGATTCAATCTTTTCCTGTTAAAGAAAAATCTCCCTTTAGATTGTCTTTGTTCCTTATCTTTCAAGAAGGATAAGATCTTTGCGGTTTATCTATGAAGAATTTATTTTCCTTGTTGTTGTGAGTAAAATCGTCATCAACAATAACAGATGCTAGGAGGGCTATTGTTGTGTTTTTTGGCTTTGTTAAGTTTTAAACTAGATTTTTGTAGAGTCACTAGATCTCAATCTGGTGACCCTTATGTGACTTTAGTCAAGCTTAGTGGTCCAAATCATCTAGACCTCAAAATTATAGAAGTGTTAGTGCGAGTTTATAGAACCCGATTGTTGTACCACCTCCCTCCATAGTGATGGCATTCTTTAATGTAGAGTCACCGATTCAATTTGTCATGTACAATGATTTACCAAAAACTCCCGATGAATTGTATCCCAAATATTATCTCCATGAAGATACTAAAGAGCATATTAGTATCTTTAAGGATACATTCTTTAGATCGAGGATTCAACATGAAGATTTCATATGTAGGTTGTTCCCATACACTTTAAGCAATGAATTTTACCAGTGGTATATCAACCTACCTCACAATTCTATCAGATCATGGTAGGATATGGAAATTCAATTCTTAGCCAGATTTAGAACACATACTGACCCTGCCTTGTTATATCATCAATTTTCTCAATTCAAGAGGTTCGAAGGAGAACCTATAACTGCTATTAACAACAGGTTTAAAAAAGATTATTCTAGGTTGCAAGCACCTAACATAGTGGATAATTTGTCTGCTATCACAGTTTATTATACATCAATAGATCCTTTAAATGCTATGTTTGTGAAGCGAAGGGAAAATCCTCCTGCTACTTTACCCGAAGCCTACACTAAAGCCGTGAGTGTGAATTTGGAAATGAAACACCTCAGAAATGGATCATTCGTGAATGGCAGAAATGGATTGAATAATTACCCTACCCCAAGTGCAAATGGAGTCCCTCTAAGTCATCCTATAGCTCCTAATGTTTATCCTTCAATGGTCCATAATGGGACATTTCCTCATAATACTTTATTTCAACTAGGAAATAGTAAAGCTTTAGTCCCTCACCCTGGTCTAGCTATCACAGAGCTACATCCTAATGAAAATTCCTTTTTTTTGCAAACTTAGGAAAACCAAAATATCAAAATATCAGAGGAAAAGGAAGACATGAAAGAAATTACAACTCAAATCAAGAGATTAACCACAAAGCTTACATAATTAAGAAATACAAGCTTTTATGCTCAAAATAACGATTAAAATTTTCAAAATCAAATGTATAACGCTCCTAGACCACCTAGACCTTGGAATACATGACCTAGTAATGGGGGAGTGTCAACACCTTTAGATAACATTGATCCTACTAATGAAAGATCCATGTCAAAATTGAATTTAGCTGACCTCGCTATGAATAATTGGTGTAGGATTCATAATACAAATGCTCATGTTGAAGTAGATTGTTCACAGTTCAAAATTGCTTCAAACATTTTTCTAGCTACTACACACTATAATGAATAGTGTTACTCTCATCCTCCTAAGGGAAATGAGTTAGTCCCAGTAGGATATGATTATGCTTTAGTCCTTGAAAGTTATGAATGATTCAAACCTCCTACTGTTGTCACAAGTTACACCCATGAATATGAAGGAGATAACTCAACTATGACATTAGAGACGTATAATTTTCCCTATCAAGATGAAAATGAACCTCAAGAAGAAATCAACAAAATTCATGCTTTTAATAGTATCAGAAGGTACATAATTATAACTTGAGGAGTAATACTAATGATGGAAGTAAATTCAATGGGCCATTAACAATGTCGATCTTGCTTAATAATTTTAATACTCCACCCGATGATAAATCAAATAATAACCCAGGGTTACCCAAGGTAACCTCTCATTACAATTCATCAAATGCTTCAAAAATTGAAAAGGTAGATTTCATGGATCAAAAAAAATTGACTACCTATTTAGTAGAAGAAATAAAAAGGTAAATATCAACCTTTCTTTATCGAAATTGCTCAAAACACTTGTGATTAGGAAAGCTTTCTTAAACACTCTAGAAGATCTTTGAAAAAAGGGAAAGTTTAAAGACGCTCACGTGAAAGATAATCAAGCCAAGAAAAAGGATAAGAACATCATTCCTATAAAGGATGCGCAAGTAGCCTTTTACAAAGGAAAATTGGAGTCCCCACCATTCTTACTCACTTTGAGAATATTTGGTAAAAACCTTCATAATTTCTTAGAAGATTCTAGAGCATCTACTAACGTGATGCCTTTGTCTATATGTTAGACGCTAGGATTAACTCCAGAAAGTTCTTTAAAGAAGGTCACTCAATTTGATAAAATGGAAGTAAATGTAGTCAAAGATTTGACTAATATTCACATGCAATTAGCGTTGGATCCTAGAATTCAATATTATATAGACATTCAAGTTGTTGAGATACCTGATACTTATGGTATGTTATTGAGCAGAGATTGGTTGAAAACATTGAATGGATATATGGCTATTGATTTCTCACATATGTGGTTACCATGGAAAGGAGTTCCTAACCAAATCAAAATTGAAAGGGAACCACACATGAAATACATGATCATAGATTATAATAAGAAAAATGAAGTTCTATATATTGATGTAGAACCCAAAGTTTACAAAATTTGAAGTTCAGGAGTCAAAATAGAGGAAGTATTTACATGTGATGTTAGAGAACCTAATCAATTAACTCCTGGAACATATGCTTTAATTGAATCAAATTGTGATTCTTCTTTTGAAGAAATAGTCCTTATGATAAATTTTGGAAGAATATTGTTAAAAAAGCTTAGAGGAACGATAAAATCAAAATTTCACTAAAAAGTTTATTGTTGCAGGATTGGTGCAGGTTACATAATGTTGCACACTCATAAAATAGTTGTATGATGCGTCTGAAGATAATTCGTAGAATCAAAAACTAGTATTGTCTAGAAAATGACAAGATAAAAGGGTCTAAATCAAGAATGCATAAAGACAGAATTCATGTTACATAGACTGAAAAGACTAATTCTGCGACACTGAAGAATGATAAATTACAAGCTATATATGATCAAGCCTAGATTCTTAAATTTTGATGGATCCAAATCAAAACAAGGAATTGGAATCGGAGTTGAACTCATCAACCCACAAGGTAATCTTTTCTTGTTGCATATCAGTTACAATTTCAATATACTAACAATGTGGCAAAATATGAAGCCCTTATACATGGATTGATCCTTGCAATCAAGAAGGTTAGAATCCTCAAGGTGTTCGGTGAATTGGAATTAGTGGTGAGACAAGTTGAAAAGTAGTACATTTTTCATTACAAGAGATTGTACAATTACTAACATAGAGTATGGTATTTAATAGAAAATTTTGAAGCATTCAACATTATTCATATCCCAAGAAGATTTAATCAAAGCGTCAATTCTTTGGCTACTCTTGCCAATACTCTAGAACCTCTAGATGCATCTGATTTGAAGAGATTCACAGTCAAGTTAGTGCAACTACCCTTGGTTCCCAATAATGTTACTAATTTGTAGGTGTTCAAAGATGATCAACATATATTGGAATTCATCACTAATTCTGGTATTTTCAAAGCAAAAATAATTGAAGAGATAAATCACCCCGATGGCGAAATTCAAGATGAAGAATTAGCTCAAGCTAGAGATAATAATATTCTAACAGGAATAATTGAGTTAGAATAATTATTTGACATTGATCAGATAATCAAAAAAAAAAAATTTCCCCGAAGCGACGAAGGGCAATCTAAATTATACAATTTGCATACTAAAGAAGATCCTAAGAATGTACTAATATGAAAGGTGTGTACTGGGGAAGAGAAAACAAATATTGCTTAGGCACTTAAAGACTATTGGAAGGTTATAGCTTGGACCTATGAAGATTTGAAAACTAAAGATACTTCCATCATTACTCATATGATACCATTAAAGCCTGATGCAAAGCCTTTCTGACAGAAACAATGGCTAGTAAATGCACTCTTAGAACCGTTAATC
Organism: Sequoia sempervirens; assembly: GCA_007258455.2. Lineage (NCBI taxonomy): Eukaryota > Viridiplantae > Streptophyta > Pinopsida > Cupressales > Cupressaceae > Sequoia > Sequoia sempervirens. The sequence goes on from VDFB02072849.1 coordinate 409,827, forward strand.
CAAAAGGAATTCCAAAAAGATTTATCAGCTAAGATAATATTTCTTATCAGACATTCTACTTGGGTAGCAAATTTGTTTCTCGTGAGAAAGAAGAACTGAGACATATGGTTGTGTGTAGATTTTTAGAATCTCAACAAGGCGTCTGAGAAAGATAATTATCCACTACTCTCACTAGAAGAAGGGCTAAAAATAGTCAATGGTTCACAGATGATGTCTTTTTTGGATGGATTCTCTGGATATAATCAAGTAATGGTAGAAAGGGAAGATCAGATGAAAACAACTTTCACCACGAAGTGGGGAACTTTTGCTTACAAAAGGATGCCATTCGGATTGATAAATGCCAAAGCTACATTCCAAAGAACCATGGATTATGCTTTTTGCAAGTTGATAGGAAAATGAATTATTATTTATATTTATGACCTAATAGTATTTTCAAAAGATAGAAGAGATCATGTTCGAGATCTCAAAGCAATATTACAGAAGTGTGAAACTTATGGAGTTTCGTTAAATCCTAGAAAGTGTATTTTCAGGGTAACTGAAGGTAAGTTACTGGGACATATTATTTCTGAGTGAGGTATTTCGATAGACCTAGATAGAGTGAGTGAATTTCTCAAGCTACATCCCCTAGGAAGCAAGAAAGAATTGAAATCTTATTTCGGTAAGATTAATTTTGTTCAAAAATTTATTACTAGATTCGCCGAAATAGTGAAACCACTCAATGATATGTTAAAGGAATATTTCAAGATAGAGTGGACGAATGAAGCTAAGATCGCCTTCAAAAATATAAAGATTGCAATTACAAAAGCTCTGGTATTGGTAAGTCTGGATTACGTTAAATCTTTTTATATTTACTCTTTTTCTTCTAGTCATACTTCTACAATAGTACTAACATAGAAGCGCAAGAATAAAGAAGAGAAACAAATTGATTTTATGAGTGCTCCATTCAAAGAAGTGGAGCTGAGATATACCGATGCCAAAAAATAAGCATTTGCTTTGGTCAAAGTAGTACACAAATTTAGACATTACATCCTCATGAGTATAGTCAAGGCTATTGTCCCAGATTTTGCAGTCAAGATGTTGTTAACATAGAGTGAGCTCGGAGAAAAGAGAGCCAAAAGAGTTACCATCCTATAGAAATTTGATCTAGAAATCATACCCATGAAATTGGTCTAGGGACAAGCTTTGGTTAGGTCTATTACAGAAATGGATCCACAAATTTCAAGTCAACAATATACTTTGGATGTAAAAGACCAAGAAGACTGGTATTCAAATATATGGAATTATTTGGTCAACCATACTTTCCCAGATCATATGCAAAGGAATCAAAGAAGATCTCTTAAGAAAATTCACAAATTTATATGATCAAAGGAGGAGCTCTATTCAAAATAAACCATGAAGGAATCTATTTAAGATCCTTGAATAGAAAAAAAGCGAACAAAGTGTTGAAAGAACTACATGATAAATTTGGAACGCCTCATGGAGCACCTTTAGCTACTACATGTCCTCATTTTGAGAGCTAGTCACTACTGGCCAACAATTTTCAAAGATACATATGAACATGGGAAACACTACTATACATGTCAAACTACATCAGAGAAAAGGAAGATTCAATGCTCAACCATTACAACTAGTGATGGAAATGTGTCCCTTTTCACAATGGGGATTATATTTTATTGGAACTATCAATCCTCCATCATTTGTAGGCCATATATTTATACTAACTACTATAGATTACTGCACCAAATGGATAGAGGCATGTCCCAGCAAACACTGCACTACATAATTAGTAATCAAATTTTTGGAAGAGAATCTCATCACCAAGTTTGGAATACCATACAAGCTGGTATGTGATAATGGCCCTACCTTTTCTTCATTCAAATTTTCTAATTGGGAATTTGAATATGGTATAAAGTTAAAATTCTCATCTAATTATTATCTATAGGGAAATGGATTAGTTGAATCATCAAATAAAAATCTGCTGGATATAATTAAAAAATTGATCAAAAAGAATTCTAGGGAATGGCATTCTTTGCTAAAATTTTCCCTTTGGGTAGATCGCACTAGGATGAAAGTCCGTTAGGGAATTCTTCTTATCATTTAATTTATGGGGTAGATCCTATACTACCAATAAATTTGAAAATCCCTACTTGGCAATTTGTACAAGAATATATTGGATTGGATGACCAAACTAAAGCTTGGTTATTACAATTGATGCATTTAGATGAAAAGCATACACAAGCTATAGATCATTTTTCTAGGAATCAGTCTGTGGTAAAAAGATGGTTTAATAAAATGGTTAGATTGAAGACTTTTAGAATAGCTAACTTGGTCCTATATTGGAATAAAGCCCATGAACGAAAAGGTAAGCATGGTAAGTTTGATAAGTTATGGATAGGCCCATATCAAGTTTTTGAAATCCTGTGTGACAATACTTATAGATTGAATTCTTTGATTGTTGAAGATATCCCATTGCCTATCAACGAGAAGTTCCTAAAGCATTATTTCCAGTCATAGGTAAATAGTTTTTTTTTAGGTTAGTTTTGCTATTGTTTTGTAAATACCCATTTGTTTCTTTTGTTTTTCTTTTTTTGGGGTGTCGCGTCATTGGATTTTACAATGATTGGAAATTTTTGAAGGTGAACAAGTTAATAGAACATCAATTCTAAAAATTTGATTTGTGTCTTGCTTATAAATAGTCCTTTATTTATAAATTGTTTAAGAATTGTTCCATTCTTTATACTCTGGCTAGCATAAATCATTCAGTTGATGTTGAGCTACAAACACACACATTTAAATCATTCTACTAAAATTTGGGATAGCAGTTATTTGCATTGGCTGAAAAATAAAAAAGACTATCTTTGCTACCACTGTAATTCCCAACCTAATAGCGGGCTTCATTGCCTGCAAGTTGAAAAATGAGCTATCATTGAAATATCAAAATAGAAAAATGAGCTATTATTACAATATTAAAAAAAAAGTGAAATCAACTCTTTAGGCTATCCAAATAATTCTATCGGGGCTATAGACGCCTGGTTGGCAGTAGAGCTATGTTTAGGGGAATTATGAAGATAACCTTATTGGGGCTATGGATGCTTGACTGGAAGCAAGGCTCTATCCCGGGTTGGCTTAAAAGGAATTGTCAAATTATGTAGGTTAATGCAAATAGTTTCTATTTCTAAGTTTACTGTGGTGGAAATAACCAATTGCACACATGTGAGCTCAGTAATATTTAATCTTGCATGCTAGTTGAAGTGAAATTTGAATGTTGGAATAAAGATCCAATGATTTATAATTAGAAGACTAAAAAAATTTGGTATACTAATGTTAGATCCAGAATTGGATTTCTATTATTTTTTTTAGTTTTATTGGTTGCTAGTAGTTGTGTGGTCTCACAACACACCCCATTTTGGCCTTTGGAAAAATGTGGGCCTTTTATTTTCCTGTTCTCTTTTAATTTCGTTTGCTTTGGTGTTGTTATGCAATTTGGTTGATTGCTGGTCTCATTTTCAATTTTTCTTGGTCCTTGTTTTATTCTTTTTCTTTCCCAGATTTGGTGTTTTTGTCTTGTCATGAAGTTTAACATATTACCAAAAACTAGAATCTCGGAGTTGTGCAACTGTGTCAAAGTGAATTGTATCTTTAGTTGGTCCTAGCTCCGCCCAATAAGTCATCCACCGAAGGTGTTAATCTCGGTGATACCTTCTTTCTTTCCTTGTATTGGAGTCTGATAGTTTCCTTTTATTCAGAACTCAGAAACCAGAGAGTCTGTTTTGAAATGTTGTAATCTCTCTTGAACCTGATTCTTGGTCTTTCCTTTTGTTCGAATTTTCTCTAAAGCTTGGAGGTAAGTGCCCCAGATCTTGATATTTCTACTAAAAGTTGATACCAAATGTTCTAATCTCGGTGATCGTGAATTGATCACATATCTTTAATGGCTTATGTCTTGAAAATAATCAGCATGACACCAGAGTTCCATGTATGATCATCACATCATCTTTCTCCTCTAGTAGCAAGCCCACACAAAAATCTAGGCGTTCATAATTTGAACCCTAAATTGTAATGATTGTACCTTTATTTGAGGAATTAATGCATAATAATAGGTATTTAATGAAGGTGTAAAGCTACTCCCATGTACTTGGCACCACCTTAAGCATGTGGTTTCTTTTGTAACACTCTACTTCACATCATGTTGCAAATTTGCAAAGGGCGTTGAAAGAAAGAAATAATACTGGTGCGCAAGGAGAGGTAAATTTTGGGAAACTGAGAACACAACTACCAAGAGTTTGGGAGTTCCATTCTATGAATATTATCCTAGTCAACCAGAACTAGGTATGTTTCAAATAACTGATTTTCTGTTAATTATTTTCATACATGAAAATCTTGAAAGATGGTATTTCCTTTTAGAAATTGAAATGTTGTTCATCCTTTGATTTGAATTTAGCCAAAAGGTGAATTGAAAGTTTTATAGGTTGTAAGAAATTTGGTTAAATTTAACCCTAACTCTTACACAAGACACACATTTAAAAAATGTAGAACACACCAGCGAAAATGAGTACTTTTGATGCAAGGGCATAAGAAGAATTTAAATATTGCAATTCACAAGCCATACCAATCAATGTGGTAGTCACAAATACTCATATTGGGTGGAATTATAATGTTGAAATTCACACTTGGGTACGACAGGAAAATGCTTCTTAGTGTACTAGAAATGTAATGGGTTACTTTTAGTAGGAGGGTTTCTGCTAGCAATGGAGGCCCCTAAATTGGTTATGCAATGTATGAAATATTATAACCTAGATAAGAGTTGTTGAAAAAGGGGAGAATCTATGCAGACCTCTCATAGAAGGGAATTGCATACACATTTGGGCTTCATTTTTGCACCCAGATGTATAATGTTAATATGAAGGCAAAGGCCAAAACATATCAGAGTGTTGACGCCTGTACCAGAGAAATTATGAGTACCCAAGGGTGCCAAGAGCCGATTACACCACATACCAAAGTAATTCAAAGGTTTATGTTCAACCAAGAAATTCAAGATATTATAACTTTGTTGAGCAGGATGACTAGTTTACGAGATGCTAGTAAATTCAAACCCTAGATGTTTGTAATAATATCCAGACTGATGGAAAATCCCATGCAAATGAATTGGGGAAAGTTTATTAGTGATAGATTATATGAAAAGATAATGACATTCCCCAAAACCAACTGTATCTATATGTCTTCATATGTGATTTATTCATGCACCATGAGGGAAAGCAAACAAGGGTTGAAAAACATTGGTACTATGGGCAGGGAAGTTGGAAATAATTTGATATATGCTCATTTACCCCAGATCACTATCCACGGATACAAAGAGAGTTACAAGAGAGTTAATGATTTATTCTCCATGAAGCTGGTCAAAATGTTAGAAGGTGATAAAACCAAAAGATTGTCCTTGGAGGCACAATGTGTCATCAGACCAATGGGAGGCTGGTATATTCAGTTCCCCACTTACGCCTACATTAGGATAAAAGGGTTTGATGGACAACCTTTCATGTTGCCCATGTATCCAACAGACAAAATTGTTTTATTAGAAGTGGTGAGAAAATTAAAACCATCTTAGGCTCTTTACAAAAATGATCACAAGAAGGCCTCTTTCAGATTTCCTATTGTGATAAGGAATTATAAGTGCAATGCAATCAAGGTGTCTGACTTGTGAGAAGAAGAATTAAGAAAATATAATTTTGAGTATTTTCCACTTCAAAGAATGTATTATGAAATTGAAGGGAATATTTCCAAGGCCATAGCTGGTTACCGTGCTCATGTCCCACACCTAGAAGATTATTGGCTTAATTGTGAAGATGAGCACAGAGTAAGAGTAAGTATCAAAAATTGTCTTTAAAATTTGCTTGGATTCTTATGCTCCATGAAATTCTAGATCAATTGGAAGAGGATGATTACAAGTGTTGAATAGAGATTATAACGAAGATAGAGTGTATGATGAACCCATCCCAGACCCAGATTATGACGGTGAAGAAATGACATCAATTGACGAGTTCTCCAAATCTGTTCTGTTATACACTCAACACTAGATAAATTATTTTTGTAAAGCTTTAATAGAAAGAGGAATTGAACCCACATTCTCAAAGGACAAAAGAAGAAAACAAAGAAATGCAACTGCATTTAAGAGTGGAGATTTTTCTAAGAAGAGAAGGAAAACTAGTAAGGCGGCTCCTTGTATAAGGATTGAAGAAAGAACCCCTGAAGCTTCAAAACAAGAAGTTCCAATAAAGCCATCTGATAAGCAAAAAAATGCAGAATCAAACAAAGATAAGTCAAAAGTAAGACCGAAAGGTGCATCTTCCTCTACAACAAAACCAAAAGTTAAATTGATTATTGAAGAAGTAGGAGTAACAAAAAATGTTGGCACATAGACTAGGTCTGCATCTCAAAGGGATGCAACACTATTTACTTCTCCTCCTTATGTTAACATGGCTAGTATGAAACAAACATTAGGAGGAACTCCTATGGTTTTGGATGAGATTTTTAAGGTAGATGAAGCCAAAATTAAAGAACAGATGGATAAATGGGGTGCCATATGGGAGAAGATAAAATAAAAGAAATATAAAGATAAAACCATGGTACAACCAATGATAGAAGAGATTCCAGATATAGGGTCCACTCCTATAAATTTTGAAGAAGAAGAATTTATACAAGGAGCACTCGCTTTAGAAGTGGGGAACTATGATATCCTTGAGATGGAAACAGGGGAGACTACAAAGCAAGATCCTATTGATGAAATGATTATTAAAGACACTTTTGATTCCCAACCTTCACTTGGGAATGTTCCAAATGATAATGAACAATCGCAGGTCTTTGCAAAAACAAAAAAGGACTGGGTTGAAGTTAAAATTGAGAAAGGTGAAGCTACACAAGTTTCAGGTGATGAAGTTAGAAATGAGGAAAACCCTAGTGTAGTACAGAATAAAGAAAGTAACATCCAGGAAACTGAACTTGAACATCTGGATAGATAGGAAAATGTAAGTCTTCAAACAAAGGAGACAGTTCCAAATCCTGGTAATCCCGAATCTATGCAAGAAATTGTTGAGGAAATTCCTATTTCAGAGGACGTGACAGATAAGAGTAAAGAAGTAAGAAAGGAGGTTCCTAAATCAAGTGGAAACTAGGAACAAAGTAACATTGCAGAGGTAGAGCATGATGAAGATGCACCTAATTGGTTGATCAGGGAATTAGCGTCCCCAATGGAAGTAGAAGTATTGCCTCTGGATCTTAATAGTTTTATACAAGAAGTAGATACTCCTAAACCTAGGCGCTGAGCTAGAGCAAAACATGTCATACAGAGAAATGCAGATGGTGATAGAACCATCCATATAGCTACTCTCACAACTGACAAAAATAAACATGAAATAATGCCTAATGAGTACAAGACAACAAGTAATAATTTTGGACACTAGTCTTGGATGCAAGATTTAGAAGAAATAAAGGTGAACCTAGATGCCACTATTTCTTGAGTACACAAGTATAAAAAGAAGAAAATAGAATTGAAAGAATGGGTTGCTACCTTTGAACATTTTATAAAATCCCTAACCCTATCTGGTCAAGCACAGACTAAATGGCCCCAACATCCAGTATTAATTTCACAAGAATAGGTGGGTGAAATTGCAACAGTTTGCCACAAAATGAATGTATTTGAAGAATGGATTGAGTGTTGGGTGAGATAGGGAGAAGAATTCATTTCAGATGCAATAAAGAAGTATAAGGAAGCATACCACAGGTCATAAAAATCTAAAATATTTGAAAATGAATGTAGGCTTCATCAAGAACAAGTTAATGATGAAAGGAAAAAACATTGAAATTATCATGTAAATGGATGTTCAAGAATTAATACAAGGAAATATAATTTTAGAGAAAGAAGTTCCATTACCAAAAAAATGGAAAAAATAGTTGAAATGGGAAGGTGACATGCTAATGCAATGCATTGAAGGATTTAAAAAAGTCACCGTGGAATGTAGAAAAGTTCTTGATAATGATCAAGACTTTATTGAAATGTTAGCATGTCGAGGTTGTAATCCCCAAATGCTAAGACAGGATGGTAAAGAGGTTAAATCCTTCGAAGAAGGGATTGAGAAAATAAACAAAGACCCCTGTTCATCTACTCACTCAAGAGGTCATTGATGAGATTATACAGTGCAGGAACACTATAGCTAGATATGAGACAGAAAAAGTGCAGATGAATAATATTGTACTCTAAGTATCTGAAGAATACACTAGACTCAAGCTCACGTGGAAGGCGGTGTAATGGATTTCAAAAGGACATATGCATCAAATGTTAAGTGATTTCCAAGAATACCAGTTAAAGAAAGGTGAAGAAAAGATCCTAGAGCCCGAGCCCTAAATGATGAAAAAAAGAACCTGATATTGTATACTAAAGGAGTTATAAAGATATTTGTTTAAGTTTTGAGTTTTGTAGGTTGTTCCCAGTCTTAGTAGATGTTCTCTATTCAGTATTTTGAAGATTTCTAATAACCTTGATTTATGTGAAGTATAGCGAGCTGGAGTACGAAGTGAAAAGTGTTGTTGCTGACAAATTCAAAGCTTTGACTTCATCTAGAATATTCTAATGATAGTTGGCATATGCCACATGCTGGGTAAGTGCACAAAAATGGTTCCCAAAAATGGGACTTAAGTGACCACTTTTTTTCTAAAATCAGGAAATACTAACCTTGGATGTGAAATTGAGGATAGTTACACTCAAAATTTTGACAAAAACAAGGATCAAAGTGCTCCAAGTCTACTTTCTAAACTACTAATTTATTTTGAAAATGGTTGAGATTAAGGGGTTCAAATGAGGGATGTACACCAATTGGTGTTGTTTTTCTCAGAAAAACATAACATAGCAACTCTTATACGACCCTAGCATGGTGAACTATTTTTTAGTATTTTTAAAATCACTACGGTCAAAAGTTAGCTAATAGTATGTAGTTGATGCATGATTGTTCTGATAATTTTTTAATGAATATTTGATTTTTTACTAATTTTCGAAGAGGACACTTCCTAAAAAACATAATTTTGGCCATGCTACCCTTACAAATTTTGGAAACTAATTAAATTTTAAAATAAAATAAAATTGTAGAATGGAGTCTAGTTTCTAAAAATGTAATTTATTTGAAATTTTGATGAACGGTTAATTTATAACAAAAAAACACCAAACACTATTTTTTTCCAAAAAAGAGACATACAAACAAAATAAATTATGGATGAAAGGCTTAACATTGTTAGAAAGTGAAAAAAATTACATCTTTGGATAGCTAAGAGAGAGCCTAACATTACCTAGATGTTTGATTTGTTTGATATTGAAACACGTGCAATCCTGATGGTGAGCATGAACTCGATTTATGTGAAATATTGTAGAATTTGCAAAAACACATCTATGGTCATTGGAAATTCCCTCCAAGCCTTTTGGTTGGTGTTCCAAGGAAAATACCAATCCCAAGGCTTGGGGATTCCCAAAGCAAGATATAACACACTCACGTTATATCTCAGTTTTGACATGGTTTTTTTTCATTTGTGGGGAGCATGTCTAGCAAAACATAATGCGAGTGTGGTATAACGCACTCACGTTATGTCTTGCTTTATGTTAAATTCTACTCTATTGAATGTATGCTTATATATTTGTATGTTTGTATGTACATTTATGCTTTTATGTCATGTATGTATGTATGCATGTATGTATCAATGCATGCATATTGTATGTATGCCTATATGTATGTAAGATTGTTTGTATGCACGTACATGTATGCTTGTATGTATGTAGGATTGTATGTACATATGTAGTATGCTTGTATGTATGTATGTCTTTAGAGGGAGGGATAATTTTAAGAGAGAGAGAGAGAGAGATCTAGAGATCTAGAGTTGTCTAGGTAGGGTGGGAGGGGGAGAGTGAGAGAGAGAGAGGGAGGGAGTGGGAGAGAAGGGGTTGGAGTGAGAGGGACTTAGCTAGGTAGGGTGGGAGTGATAGAGGGAGAGGGAGAGAGAGAGGGGGGTGGGAGAGAGATAATTAAGAGAGAGGGAGAGAGAGGGGGGAGAGAGAGATGGAGAGAAAGAGAGAATTACGTAGGTAGGGTTGCAAAAGGGAGAGACTTGAGAGTGTGAGGGGGGGAGAGGGAGAGACTTGAGAGATAGGTAGTGAGAGGGAGTGGGAAAGAGAGGGAGTGTGAGTGAGAGACCTGAGAGAGGGAGAGGGTGTGGGAGGGAGTGACTTGATAGAGGGAGAGAAAGAGGGGGGTGGAGTGAGAGGGGCTTATCTAGGTAGGGTGGGAGGTATAGAGAGAGAGGGGAGAAAGATAGAGAGAGAGAGAGTTACCTAGGTAGGTTGCTAGAGGGTGGTAGGGATTGATTGAACGAGAGGTATATAGAAAGAGGGAGAGGGTAGATAGAGACAATTAGAGAGGGTAGGAGAGAGGGAGGGAGGGAGAGGTGAGATGTATAGATAGAGAGAAAGCGACAGGGGTTGAGGGTATAGGGTTGAGGGATTAGGTTCGATGGTAGAGGGTATAGGTTAGAAGGTTTAAGGGTTTAGGGATGATGGGTTTAGGGTTAAGGGTTTAGGGTTGAGGCTAGAGGGTTTAGGGTATAGGCTTGAGGATATAGGTTTGGGGGATTATGGTTGAGGGTCCAATGTAAAGGGTAGAGGGTATAGGGGTTGAGGGTTAGGGTTTAAGGATTGAGGGTTGAGGGATTAAGGGTTGAGGGTTGACTGTTTAATGTATAGGGTAGAGGGTAGAGGGTTTAAGGGTTTAGGGTTTAACGGTTGAGGGTTGAGGGTTGAGGGTTGAGGGTTGAGGGTTGAGGGCTGAGGGTATAGGGTATAGGGTCAAGGGATTAGGTTTGAGGGTCTAATGTATAGGGTAGAGGGTAAAGGGGTTGATGGATTAGGGTTTAGGGGTTAAGGGTTGAGGGTTGAGGGTCGAGGGTTTAAGGGTTGATGGATTATGGGTTGAGGGTTTAGGGATTAGGGTAGAGAGTTTTCTTGGATTTATAGATGTAAGGGTTGAGGGATTAGGGTTTTGGGTTGAGAGCAGAGGGTAAAGGGTAGAGGGTAGAGGGTTGAGGGTTTAAGGGTTGAGGGTTGATGGTTTAAGGTTGAGTGTTTAAGGGTTTATGGTTTAGGGGTTGAGGGATTAGGGTTGAGAGGGAGGGATGGATGGATAAAGATAAGGAGAGAAGAGGAGGGAGGGACATAGATATATGAGGGTTGAGGATCCAATGTATAGGGTAGAGATTTGATAATAGAGGGTATAGGGTTGAAACAACTTGTAGGTTTGAGGGTTAGGGTATTGGGTTTAGGGCATAGGGTTTAGAGGATTAAAGGTTGAAATTTTTATATAGTTTGAAGGATTGGGGTTAGAGTCCAATGTATAGGGTAGAATTGGATTTGAAGGTTTAGGAGTTTGAGGTTGAGGATTGTAGGGATTGAGGATCAAGGGTTGAGGATTGAGAGGTGAGGGTTGGG